>OX451215.1:152357746-152576761 GCA_949628195.1 Phasia obesa
AAATCTAACGTTACTTTTCTACAAGAATTTTCTATTTTACGTCTTATGCACTTAATTTCTGAGTTATTGATTTCTCCTTAGCAATAATTTTTTTTTAATGTAAAATTATAAATTTTTTAATTGTTGTTCGGAAGAGGAAAGAGAGCTTATTAATAAACTGAAAAACATTGGCAATACCGTTTTGAGGAATACTCATGTATAGTTGACAGACATGAAATTAAAAAAAAAGATATATTTTTGTTATCTTATTATAAGATTCGTTAGAATATATGTCTTAGGAATGTTTTAATTATATGACCACCACTGTATTTATGTACATATACACTCAAACCACCTTCAAACGCACCTTCAACTCGTTATTCATTTTTGTTAAAAAAAAAGTAAACTCAATGTCCTAGCGTTTTTTTTTAACCAAAACTTTAGACAAGTTTTAGTTTAAGTGCAAAAATTGTATCAAATACACTTTTAAGACAAATTTTGGAAAAAATTAACTTTTTAAATAATAGATATCAACTAATTTGAATTCAATAACAAAGTGAAGGTAAGTTACATACCTCGTTAATGAGTGAGTCGAAGTGGAAAATCCAAATTACTTTTTGTGTTGATTGTTGGTAGGTGTGGGAATTAATTGTTATAATTGTTTTGAAATCTTAAATTTTGGAAAAAATATCGCTTTCATCATTCGTAATAAATGGTCAATAGTAACCATAATTTTTTGCGAACACACAAACGTTTAAAATAAAAAATATAAATTGAAAATATTTTACGGAGTCATTCCATGTCAATTTAACCAAAAACAAGTTTAGAAATTTAGCATTCTATATTTTATTGAAACTTTTTTAAAATTTTTATTTACTTCTTATTTGCACTCTAGGAAACATTTTTTATTTATATTCTTTCACTCCCTAAATCCAAATATAATCACAAGTGTAATACACCAATGCTCTTACTGAGCTATATCAACGCCATGCTTAGGTCTAGGACTATAAATTTAAAAAATGGGGAGTACCAGAATCCGAGGTAGGGTAGTCAGGGGTTTCCTACAAGGAGGGGTTCTCTCACCTCTTCTGTGGAACATCACCTTTAATGCCCTATTTTGGAAACTAGACTCAATAGGCGTCCATACGGTTGCGTATGCCCACGATCTCCCACTAATTGTTGATGGAAAGTTCATCGATACCATCCAAGGATATATTAAACAGGCTCTCATAGCAACCGAGCCATGGTGCAATGAACAGCAAATCCGACGCTATGCTCTTCACTAGACAGCGGAAGGGTATAGCAAGCATGTTTTCTCGTTAGATGACGTTGTTCGGCCAATATAATGTTCTCAAGTCTGTAATCAAGAAATTGCTTAAAATAAATACGTACAAATAAATCTAAGTAATAGCCAAAAATTGGCAACAATGCAAATAAACGCTCATTATTTATACTAAAAGCACTCATAATTTATAGTTATACTCTGTCAGAATTATTAGGCAATGGGAAACATTTCCGTAAACTCAGAAAATTTCGATTTTATATTCGGGATGGCGTAATCTTGTCTTCTATCATCCTTGGGGTATAGAAACTGGATCCTTAATGCTTTTAGGATGGGAAATCAGTTTGTCAAAAGCCTCTCAGAGGGGGATTGCAACGTCAGCTTTGCGTATGAAGAGCGATGCCATTTAGCATAGCTTTTTGCTAGACATCGGGCATAAGAGCATTCTGGACCTAGTTAGTAAAGAGGTTAGAGAACTAGATCAGCATTTTTATTGATGGTTCTCTTATCGACGAAACCGAGCTGTTTACCAGGCAGAATTTCTTGGGTTGCTGCATGCGTTAGAGTCACCTGCTGGAAAGTGGGGTGCATTGCACTTAACAACTCTAATCTATTGCTGGAAGCTTTTTGCTTGTCTGCAGAAAACCCTAGACTAATAAACTTGCGTACTAACAATCAGTCTATCGAGGCACTAAAGCCCTAGCCACTTCAATTTAGCTTCTCTGGCTTCGATATACAAAAATAATTACATTAAACAGGCAAAGCAAAAAATCTATTATATAAAGCTATTTTCTCGTGATTTTAACATGATTTTCAGAACAAGCCGAAATTTCGGATGTGATTTTAAAATTACGAATGATTTAAAATCACGTTATAATAGGTTGGGGAAAAAGAAATCCATTAATTTTTCGGTATATGGCTGTAGTGAACGATATATCGTAAAGTATCGATCAAACAATTTCAAATTTATGTTCGTTGTTAAGGTGGTATTTCACCCTATTTATTTTACGTTTTTTTGTTTAACCCATTCAGTTGCGAGTTACAGCGTATTAAAAAATGGAAGTCAATGAAGAGAAAATTCGGTACATTTTACAGTTTTTCTTTGATAAAGGCGAAAATGCAAGCCAGGTGTCGATACTGTAACATCTAATTATAAGCAATTTTGGTTTCTTTGATTCAGTTCAGGCATTTATGACGTTAAAGATGCACCTCGACAGACCGGCCCGTCTTCGGAAATTTCGATAAAATCATGGAAATAATGGAAGTTGACCGGCATATTAGTAGTCGTAGCATCATTCGGGAGCTAAAGGTCGACCATAAAACAGTTTTATACTATTTGCGCAAGGTTAAATTTAAAAAGAAGCTCGAGTTTGGGTGCCGCACCAATTAACACAAAAACACGGATCGAATTTCCGTCTGCAAAAGCTTGGCCAAACGGAAAACTGGGGATAAGAAATGGATCAAATATGACAAAATTGTACGAAAATGATCGAAATGTGAGAATATTGTGCGGTGAAGCAGCTCAAATTGTGGCTAAATAAGGACTAACGACCAGCAAGGTTCTACTGCGTAATTGGTGGGTCTGGAAGTGAATCGTTTCCGTACGGCCAAATTCTAAATTCATATCTCTACTGTCAACAACTGGACAGTTTGAAGCTAGCGATTGACCAGAAACGGCCCGAATTGCCCAACAACTCAAGGCCACACGTCTGAAGTGTGACTCGCTAGAAACTCAGGGAGCTTGGTTGGGAAGTTTTAATGCATCCACCATATAGTCCGGACCTGGCACCAAGTGATTATCACCTTTTTCTATCAAAAGAAGATTGTGAAAATCGATTACTAGAGTTTTTCGCTAATAAGGACCAAGAATTCTATGAGAGAGGCGTTATAAAATCTACCTTTAAATGTTAACAAATTATACCACAAAAAGTTGCATATTTGAACTAAATCGGACAATCCGAAACATGTAAAATAAAGTTATGAAATAATGAATTTCTTTTTCCCCAACCTAATATACAGCTGCGTTTAGAAAAATAGCACCAAGCCTACGAAAATATATCTCCGATACATATTTTCCTATAGGTTAAATTGATATATTTCAAAATTTGTCATGAGACGCTTAGGAAACTGTATAACTACATAAAATAATAAATTTTAGTTTTGCTAATTATTTTATTTTGAAATTTATACTTTATTTAAAAAAAAACTTCAAAAACAATCAGTCCAAAAAATAGCACTTCACTTCAATTTGTACTAATATTAAACACTAAATTTAGAACAAATTAGAAAGAATTATAAATGGTGCATTTGTTACGTTGAGCACACACAGAAAATACAGTGTCTAAATACCTAATAAAATAGAACAAAATTTATAAGATATCTGTTGCAGTTTTACAATAAATTTCTTTCAGTGTATGTACATTGAATGTTTTTCAATAACTTCCAGAATGCTACAACATATACATAGATAATTTCTAGTTGTTATTGCATGTGTTTTTTTATTCTTGAATTTCTTTTCTTTGAGTATTTTTATATTCCTATTTTGAATTTTGAATGTGACAGGTCGTAGTGTGCGTTTAAATTTAATAAAAAGAAAATTGAATATTTAAAAATAAAAATAAATTTTTTATTAATATTATTGAGAAGAACAAACTAAAAGGATATAAACTAATTGGTTATGGGCCCAGTCTACGTTCTAACTTGTGCTTGAGAAAATAATAATAATGGACAAAACAAAAAGAAATATAAAACCATTTGATGGTGAAAAATATTCTATTTGGAAATTTCGTTTGAGGGCTTTTTTAAGTGAAATGGATGTGTTAACGGTTATTGATTGTGACGTTCCCAGTCCAGATACTGAAGAGTGGAAGAAAATGGGTAGAATCGCAAAAAGTATAATTATTGAATATTTAAGTGACTCATTTCTTTGCAAATAGCAAAAACAGTGCAAAACAAATATTCGCAAATTTAGATGGAAATTTATGATAGAAAAAGTTTAGCATCACAATTATCAATTCGAAAACAGTTACTGAGTTTAAAATTAAAGCAAGAGTGTCCACTTTTAAATCATTTTAATATTTTTGATGACCTGATAACTGAATTGCAAGTCGCAGGAGCAAAGATCGACGAAATGGACAAGGTGTCTCACTTGTTGTTGTCCTTGCCATCAAGTTATGATGGGGTGATTACTGCTATTGAAACCTTGTCGGAAAACAATTTGACGTTAGCGTTTGTTAAGAATCGATTAATGGATCATGAGATAAAATTAAGAAGTGATATTAAGGACACCAGCTCTAAAGTTTTGCACGCTAAGACCGAAAGTACATAAAACGAGCATACAAATAAACTTAATTATTTTAAAAATAAGATCAAATTCAGACCAAATAAGCCATACAAATCCAATAAGCCATTGGGGACAAGAGTCAAATGCCTTTACTATGGCAAACTTGGCCACATTAAAAAGAATTGTTTCTCTTATAAGAAAAATGGAGAAAATAAGAATCAAGAAAGAGATAAACAAGCGCAAATGGCAGCAACCCAGTCGGATGAGGGATTTGCATTCATGGTCAGACATGATCAATTTCTTAAAGATAAAAATAGCGTTTCTTTTCCATTGGACTCAGGTGCTTCGGATCATCTTATAAATGACGAAACTCTCTTCGCATACTTTGTAGAGTTGGAGCCACCTATCAAAATAGCAATAGCAAAATATGGAGAATATATCTATGCAAATAAGAAAAGAATAGTGAAACTCCGTAACAACTTAATGCACCATATCACTCTGGAGGATGTTTTGTTTTGCCCAGAAGTTGCAGAAAATTTACTTTCTGTAAAGAGAATGCAAGATGCTGGGATGACAGTTGAATTCCATCCAGGAGGTGTAAGAGTCAGTAAGGATAATCGAGACGTTTTTAATGGTAAATACAAACATAATATTCCAGTTGTTGAATTTATTGCGGTTTCTAAAGCCTAGTACTCTGTTCGAATTTGTGAAAAATGTTGAGCAACATTTATTATTTCACAAGGAAAATTTGACATTTAAAATGTGGTGTCTATCTCGCGATTTGGAAGAATTTAACGATTTTGTTGCTTTTAAGTATACCACATTGTTTTACAAATGTTAACAAAAGCCAGGTGATCAGCTGTGGTTTGAAAAATTCCGCATAAAATAATGCCCATTTGCTTCATTTCACAGCTTTGATAAAATGTTGCCAGAAACATGTCAATGGTTTTACACAGCAAAAACAGAGTACTACTTCAGCAACATTTTTTCATGACTTTTTCATACAAATTTTTTATGTATGTAGTTTGATAGCATTCCGCATGAAAAACTGAATAGAGTACCAGGCTTAAACAGGCATATTTTTCAAAAGTTAGTAAGGCTGATGAGTATCGTTTATGGCATGAGAGGCTAGGGCACATTAGTAAAGGGAAGTTTTTAGAAATAAAGGGAAAAGACATGTTTGATGACACAAAGCTTCTTGAAAACGTACAACCAAATAATGAGATATGCGAAACATGTAACGAGTGATTTTTTAAGAGCTTGAGAACTTTTTTTTTTTAAAAAACGCATAAAATTTGCAAAATCTCATCGGTTCTTTATTTGAAACGTTAGATTGGTCCATGACATTTACTTTTTGAAGATAATTTCATTTAAATGTTGACCGCGGCTGCGTCTTAGGTGGTCCATTCGGAAAGTCCAATTTTGGGCAACTTTTTCGAGCATTTCGGCCGGAATAGCCCGAATTTCTTCGGAAATGTTGTCTTCCAAAGCTGGAATAGTTGCTGGCTTATTTCTGTAGACTTTAGACTTGACGTAGCCCCACAAAAAATAGTCTAAAGGCGTCAAATCGCATGATCTTGGTGGCCAACTTACCGGTCCATTTCTTGAGATGAATTGTTCTCCGAAGTTTTCCCTCAAAATGGCCATAGAATCGCGAGCTGTGTGGCATGTAGCGCCATCTTGTTGAAACCACATGTCAACCAAGTTCAGTTGTTCCATTTTTGGCAACAAAAAGTTTGTTAGCATCGAACGATAGCGATCGCCATTCACCGTAACGTTGCGTCCAACAGCATCTTTGAAAAAATACGGTCCAATGATTCCACCAGCGTACAAACCACACCAAACAGTGCATTTTTCAGGATGCATGGGCAGTTCTTGAACGGCTTCTGGTTGCTCTTCACTCCAAATGCGGCAATTTTGCTTATTTACGTAGCCATTCAACCAGAAATGAGCCTCATCGCTGAACAAAATTTGTCGATAAAACACATTTCGAACCGAACACTGATTTTGGTAATAAAATTCAATGATTTGCAAGCGTTGCTCGTTAGTAAGTCTATTCATGATGAAATGTCAAAGCATACTGAGCATCTTTCTCTTTGGCACCATGTCTGAAATCTCACGTGATCTGTCAAATACTAATGCATGAAAATCCTAACCTCAAAAAAATCACCCATTATAAATGGAAAGCAGGCCAGACTTCGTTTCGAAAATTTTAAAATAAAGAATATATTAAAAGGCCATTATTTGTTATTCATTCTGATCTCTGTGGTCCTATAACACCTTCTACTATAGACGGTAAAAACTATTATGTAATTTTTATTGACCAATACACTCATTATTGCGTAACTTATTTAATTGCGAATAAGTCTGATGTCTTCTCAACTTTCAACTCAACTTTTGTTGCTAAAAGTGAAGCACATTTTAATTTAAAAGTTGTAAAAGTTGGCAAAATTAGAAAAAATATTCTGGGGTGAAGCTGTTTTAACAGCAACGTATATAATTAATCGAAGCTCCAGTGTTGTGTTGAAAAAGCATATGAAAACACCATATGAAATGTGGCATAATAGAAGGCCAAATCTTGGATATTTGAAAGTTTTCGGTTCAACTGTATATGTCCATGATAAGACTAGAAAAAGGAAGCTTGACCAAAAATCATGGAAAGGTATACTCGTTGAATATGAACCGAATGTCTTAAAATATGGGACATTGAATCTAGAAAATTTCAAGTAGCCAGAGATGTAATTGTAAATGAGACAAATATGATAAATTCTAGAACTGTGGTAAAAAATGTATCGTATCAATTGAATATCCCGAATGAGAGTAGGGAGGATTCTCTGAATGATAGTAAGAGATATGATCAGTCTGTAATCCCGAATGAAAGTACGGAAGTAACTAAAATTGATTTGTCAATTGGTAATAGTATAAAGGATTCTGATAAAGTTATATCAGATGCACAGCCTAGTGACTATTTGTCTGTTGAGAAAAATGCCGATACAGTTTCTGCTGAAAGAATAGAATCAGATGTAGGTGAATCTTGTAATGACCTTAAAGGCCCAAACGTAGAAATCCGAAGAAGTGAAAGAATAAAAACTAGACCACATATATGATACTATAAAGACTTAATAAATAATTGTATGATGAATGCACACACTTTATTGAACAATATTCCAAACTCATTTGATGAAATAAAAACAAACATGACAGAGTAAATTGGGAAAAAGCTATAAAAGAAGAATTAGATTCACATTTTTCCAATGGCACATGGTCTCTTGTACCAGAGCCTGATAATAAAAATATAGTTGATTGTAAGTGGGTGTTTACTATTAAACATGATGAATTTGGAAAACCAGTAAGGTATAAGGCTAGGCTTGTGGCTCGAGGATTTACTCAGGAATATTTGGTGGATTACAACGAAACTTTTGCTCCTGTAGCGAGAGTTTCTAGCTTCAGAATTTTGATATCTCTATCCAATCAATATAATTTGAAAGTTCATCATATGGATGTAAAAACAGCCTTTTTAAATGGCGTCTTGAAATAGAAAATTTATATGTCTATTCCTCAGGGATTATCTAATAAAAAAGGCATGGTCTGCAAATTAAATAAAGCCATTTATGGACTCATGCAAGCAGCCAGATGCTAGTTTGAGGTATTTGCACAAGCTCTTATAAAAATTGGTTTTACTGATTCTACTGTGGATAGCTGTATTTATATTCTTGACAATGGTGACGTTCTCAAAAATATATACATACGTACTGCTATATGTAGATGATCTGGTAATTTCTACGGCAGATATGGGAACAATGGATAATTTTAAAGCCTATTTAATGGCAAAATTTAGAATGACGGATTTATTAGAAATTCGTTAGTTCATTGGAATCAAGATAGATAGAGAAAATAATGAACTTCATCTAAATCAGGGAGCTTACATTGAAAATGTTTTAAAGAGGTTTAAAATGGATGAATGTAAACCACTTCCAGTTAAACTGAATTATGAAGCCCTAAATTCGGATGAAGGGTGTGATGCGCCATGTCGTAGTTTGATTGGTTGCTTAATGTACATTATGTTATGTACACGATCTGATATAAGCACCGCTGTTAATATCCTGAGTCGATATAGCCATAAGGTCAATGAAGAGCTATTGCGATGTTTAAAGAGAGTTTTACGATACCCTAAGGGAACCATAGGTTTTAGGTTGACATTTATAGCTAATCCCAGATATAATGATTTATTGGTTGGCTATGTAGATTCTGACTGGAGTGGAAGTGAAAGCGACAGAAGAAGCACTACTGGTTATTTGAAGATGTTTGATTTAAATTTAGTTTGTTGGAATACAAGAAAGCAAAATTCGGTTGCAGCTTCATCCACTGAAACCGAATATATGGCACTATTTGAGGCTGTTAGAGAGGTTATGTTGTTAAAGTCGTTATTAGGAAGTCCTAAAATAGAAGTTATTTGCTCTATAAGGTTGTTTGAAGATAACCAAGGGTGTATTAGTATAGTTACTAATCCTTCATAACATAAGAGATCGAAGCATATTGATATTAAATATCATTTTTCAAGAGAGCAGGCAGAGAATAAACTAATAAAAGTTGAGTATATTTCTACAGATAAACAAGTAGCTGACATCTTGACGAAGCCCTTACCTGGACCCCGATTTATCAAATTGAGAAACCAACTGGGATTGAAGGATTTGTAAAATACTTTCTCTGAACGATAAGTATGGGTGTCAATGGATTTTGAAAGTTCCTGATTTATATAATTTTTTTTTTTGTGGTCTGATTGGGGTTTTCAGGGTTTTTTCCAATCCTCGCAACAAATGTTGGACTACATTATATATATTTCCCAGAATACTCGGCCTGTCATATTTTTATTTATTTATGTTTATGATCTCTGTATATGTTGAGGAGGTGTGTTGGAGTTTTAGAATAAATTTTTTTCAGTGTATGTACATTGAATGTTTTTCAATAACTTCCAGAATGTTACAACATATACATAGATAATTTCTAGTTGTTATTGCATGTGTTTTTTTATTCTTAAATTTCTTTTCTTTGAGTATTTTTAAATTCCTATTTTGAATTTTGAATGTGACAGGTCGTAGTGTGCGTTTAAATTTAATAAAAAGAAAATTGAATATTTAAAAATAAAAATAAATTTTTTATTAATATTATTGGGAAGAACAAACTAAAAGGACATGAGCTAATAATATCTCTTTGTTTTTTTTTTTTCAAGAAGAAAGTCTTATTATTTTTATAAGGAAAACCTTTTTAAAAAAATCAAGAAAAAATCTTAGGGTTTTTATTAGGTATTCTTCTAGTTTTTTTCAAAAAGGTTTTCTTCTTGATTTTATTAGGCTATCTTGTTTTATTGTAAAAACAAAAAAAATAACAAAAAATTTTCAAAATAAAAACTTGAAAACAATTGGTATATTGCTTTTTTGGCATCTCCTTTGAAATTTTTTGCTAATCATTTGATTTTTTTCTACCATTTTTTGGGGTGGCGGATGCCTGACATTTTATTTTCCCTTCATATTATCCCCTATTTTTCCAGGGGGTGGAAGATCAGGGGAGCTTCTTCTGATAGATTGTCTAGAGGGGGTTGAAGCCACTTAATTTCTAAAACCCGAAAAAACATGTTGAAAATTTTTTCGTTCTCTGCCAGGGATTGCACCTGGTGTGCTTCGTTTTGTAAGCACGAACTTAACCACTACGCCAAATGTATATTTTATATCTTATGTTTTAACAAACAGTTTCTATGTTGATTTATATAAAAGAAATAACAAGAAAGCTAATATAATTAAGAAGATGTCCTTATTGAAAAAATTAAAAAGATGATTTACACATGATCATATAGGAACCTTAATGAAATCAATTAGAAAAACGTTTTTTAAAAATTCAATTAGGTGGCCTAATGAAATCAATAAGGAATACCTTTTTGAAAAAATCAATTAGGTAGGCTAATGAAATTAATAACAAATCCATCTTTTATAAGAAAACCTAATAGAATCAAAAAGTTTTTCTCTATGGATTGTTTTTTTGTGTCAATAATGAGTAAAAAATTGTGAATAATAAGTTTTCTTATGGATTAAATGGAATTCCCTTATTGATAAAATTAAAAAGATTTACCACATGAAAAAAAAATAATAAGGAATCCCTTTGCAAATATCTTATTTTCTTTCTGCTGGCATACCCATTAGCCTAAAAACATTTCATAAGGAAAATCTTTTTGATTCTATTAGGCATTTTTGGCTCTGTGCATGATTTGCATATTCTAATTAATACCTTCTTGCATGTCCTTTATTTGTAATAACGTCTGCACAACGTTTTGCATCGAATTTACAAGATTTTGGCATCTTTTCTTTGGAATTTTATTACAGATTTGCTGGACTGGTGTCCAAAGCGCTTCGTTGTTAGTTGGTTGCATTTTTTTTCGCAGTTTTTATTTATTGTATCTTCAATATAATTGAACTATCAATAATTACTCATATCTTAAGTCTAAACATATACTTGTTAAGTCCAACCAGTGCTGGACAAAAAAAAATGTATGTTTCACGGTTACTGTAATTTGTGGGTTATCCCTATGATGTACGGATGAGAGAAGCAGTGTCCCTCCTTCTTAGTCGAATGTAACCAGGTTCATTTAGTATGTTACGAGCCAGTGGATTCGGATGAGTTTCAAGCTTCTTTAAATACCTTATGGCAAGTTTCGCTATTTCTGCTTTAACTGATGGCACGTTTAGATCTTTATGGATGTTCGAGTTTTTTATATACCAAGGAGCAGATGTAATTATACGAAGAATCTTATTTTGGCCCCTTTGAATTTTTTCTACGTTGGTAGCTGAGGCAGTGCCCCATAATTGAATGCCATAACACCATATTGGTTTTAGAATTGACTTGTATAATAAAAGTTTGCAATCTAGAGCTAGAGTAGAATTTCTGCCAATAAGCCAGTTTAGTTGGACTGCTTTTAACTTCATTTGTGTTAACTTTGTTTCTATGTGGCGTTTCCATGTAAGGCGCCGGTCAAGATGTATGCCGAGATATTTGACGTCTGAAAGCTGAGGTATCGTTTGGTTATTTATCCGAATAGGGGGGCAAGATTCTATACGCAGTGTGAAAGTTATGTGAGTATATTTTTGTACATTCACTTTTATACTCCATTTCTTCAACCATTTTTCTAAATTGGATATGTGGTCTTGTAAATATCGTGATGCTACTTCGGGTCTTTCGTGAATGCTCAAAAAAGCTGTGTCGTCAGCAAATGTCGATGTGTGAACTCGGTTACTAGTTGGCATGTCTGAAGTATACAATAAGTATAAAAAGGGCCCCAATATACTACCTTGGGGAACTCCGGCTTCGATTGGCTGGGGTGAGCTCAAAAAATCTCCTTCTTTTACAATAAATTTTCGTTCGGTTAAATAACTATCTAGCAGCTTATATAGGTTTACGGGCAAGTTCAGTTTTAGCTTATATATTAGGCCTTCATGCCATACCTTATCAAATGCTTGAGAAACGTCGATGAAAAGCGCAGAGCAGTATTTTCTCTCTTCAAAAGTCTTCTTAACAACATTGACTAACCTGTGAGTTTGTTCGATCGTACTATGTTTTTTCCTGAAGCCGAATTGATGGTTTGGAATACATCCTTTGTCACTTAGAATAGGGTTAAGCTTAGTTATTAACATCCTCTCAAACAGCTTTGACATATTTGACAAAAGGCTTATTGGTCTGTATGATGAAATTTTTGTGTGGTCTTTTCCTGGTTTAGGAATCATGGTAACCAAGGATACCTTCCACTCTGTGGGAAAGTACTCAAGACGTAAAATGGCATTAAAAATAAAAAGAACGATTCTGCGAGCTATACGGGGCAACTCAATTAACATCTTGTTACTGGTTTTATCAACGCCAGGGGCTTTTTTGGTGTTTAAATCCGTTATTGCCTTTTCAAGATCACCAAATTCAAATCTTATCGGGACTGCAGCACTAGCCTCGACAACTGGCAACTCAACTATATCGGTCGATATATTTTGGGTAAAAATCTTTTTCAAATGTCCAGCAAATAAATTTCCTTTTTCAGTATCACTCCTTGCCCAGCCTCCAGCTGAAGTTCGCAAGGGAGGCTTACGTAAGACTGGCCTTTTAAGGTTTCTACAGGCACGCCATAACGAATAATCTGATTGAGGAGTTGCGTCTAGGTCTCCCAAATAGGTTTTCAGGGATGTTACTCTTCGAGATTCCAGCATGTCTCTTAGCCGGTTCGTGCATTCTTTAAGTCTGCTTTTGAGTTGAGGAGATCTCTGTGATTGCCATTCTCTACGAATTTTTCTTTTTTCAGCCAATTTTCGATATCTGCGGAATAAATTTGATTGTATCTAGCTAATTGTCGGGTTATTGTTGAATGTTGGGCAGCTGATTTGAGGTTTTGGCCAAAATCAATAAGACTGCGCTCTACGTCTTCAGGTGTTCTTAGCGGGATGTTTTCCGAACAATGAGTACTAAGATACTTTCTATATTTCGACCAATTAATGCTTGTGCTAGTCGTTGTTGATATGATGTTTTGTTTGTCCCATATATAGACGATAGTGGGTGAATGATCTGAGGATAATTCAAGTGACGCTTCAGCTTTAATCGTTTCTCTCGGAATACCCTTAATCACGCCAAAATCGATAACATCAGGTATTATTGTCGATCAGTAGGCCAATAGGTGGGTTGTCCACTCGATATCACATTCAGATGCATTTTTGAAATTGTGTCAAACAAAACACGACCTTTTGGAGTTATTAGGCGTGATCCCCAAAATGTATGTTTAGCGTTGTAGTCGCCTGATGCTATGAAACAGCGACCTAGTGATTTGAAAAAATCGCTGTATTGACTCTCTGATATTTGAAACCTAGGAGGTGAATAAATCGAAGAAATAACTAACTTTTGATGAAATTCTTCAATGCAGATGTTTGTTGCTTGTAGGTAATCTTCACAAAAATCACACTGTAAATAATGTTTGATTCGAGCCTTTATTAGTATTGCTGAACCACCACATGCTCTGCCACGGGGGTCTTTGGTGTCATATAAGATATAGCCATTTATTTTAAAAAAGCTATTTGTTGTTAAGTGAGTCTCTGAAACCAGCATGACATCAATTTGTTCCTTCTTAAGGAAGTACTCGAGTTCATTTTTGTGTTGGCGCAAGCCGTTTGCGTTCCAGAAACATATTTTTAAACAGTTCATGGTTTGTTAAGTAACGCCTGCAACATAGTAGATTGCATGCGTACCATTTCTTGCATCATGCTGCTCATAGAGCTCATAAAACTGTTTATCGAATGCACTAATGTCTCGATGCTTGCTTCGAGACGATTAAAATTACCAGATGGTGTTTGTTCTTTAGGATGCGATTGCAAATTAGGAGTAGAATTAGTTGTCGGTACCGCTTTATGTACTGAAGTATGATTGGTTTTTACCATATCTGCGTATGAAACATGTTGTGTTGTTGGTTGGGCTAACTGAGGATAATGAGCATTTACTCGATATTGTTGGTGCTTAGCAGGAGTATTTAGTTTTTGAGTGGTTTTCCTTACCATGGAAAAAACTGGACAGCCTCTGTAGTTAGCAGTGTGGTTTCCACCGCAATTGCTGCATTTTTTAACTTTCGAGTCATCCCTTGCTTTGTCGCATTGGGCGGAACAATGTAGCTCGCCACATACAACGCAAACCGGAGGCAACTTACAGTAAGCCCTAGTATGACCATATTCTTGACAATTTAGGCACTGGACAGGTCCTGGACGCTTATGCGGCTCCTCTACAGTTATTTTACGGTGTAACAGGTATTTCAGATTGTAAATGGGGTGCGTTTCGTTCTTCTTCAATCTGATATCTCCAGGTTCCAGTTCAACGCGAAATAGTGGTTGGGGGACACGTTCCCGATTACGGAGATTATCTACACTTTTTATTTTAAAACCCGCTTTTTGAGTCCGGCTCTTATTTCAGCTGGATCAACGTATGAATCTACACCTTTAATGACTACCTGTAGACCTTTACTACTCTTCAGCTGATAGGTATAAAAGTTCTTTTTGCAGTTTTCGAACTCGTTTACTGCTTTACGATAACTGCTTTCATCAACAAATTGTATTTTTGTTTCATCAATGTTACCACGCTTGATGGGAATTACATAAAATGAGTTCTCGCCAATAATTGTAATTAATTTTTTTATTAAGTCGTTCGAATTTTTCTCCCTTAAATAAACTGGAGGTGGTTTGAACGACTTAATTGCCGTTTTATGTTCACTTGTTTTATTTAAGATACTGTTTTTTATGTCTGTCCATAAATTCTTAATTGGGCTGAGCTCTGAGCGGGCCATTCCATCACATTGACTTTATTGTCCCGAAACCAATTTGTCGCAAGCTTGCTTGTGTGCTTCGGGTCATTATCTTGCTGGAAGACCCACACCAATGACATTTCTTCAGAAGCATAAGGGAGCATTACTTCCTCGAGTATACCAACATAAATGTTCTTATTGTGGTTTTGTAGGTCCTACACCATAGTAAGAAAAACTACCCCATTCTTTTACGCTAGATCCACCGTGTCTTATGGTTTTAGTTGTAAGTTTTGGGTTGAATTCTGCGTTTGGGGGTCTTCTTACGTAGGGACGTGATACCTTGCTTCCAAATAATACAATTCTGATGAGTCCAGAATTTTTTTTTTATTTTTCCGTTGGAATGAAACTACATTTTGTTGTTGGTGCTATTTTTTTGACCAGCACTGTACATATTTAACCTATCTGTATGCACGCAGAGAAACAACATGGTTATGGTATGGTCACAAGAACCCTCCTATATTCTAAGTAACAATATATGGTTACGATGAAAATGTTGTATGTACTTGTTTTAATCATTACTATGGTCACGAAAACAAGCGATTGTTACTATTTGATCATTAAATGGTAACTACACCCAAAAATATGAACATGGTTGTTTAAACTATTCAGTTTTGAAATCACAACCAAATTTTTATTAGCATTCCAAAGTAATATTGTATTTATAAACATATATTATTAGTTAACAAATTATGATAAGCTTGCTCGTATTTAACCACAGTATGATTGAAAGCAAACAATTAATGTTTGATTTTTTTAAATTTTGTGTTTAGAATTTTTTTAAATTATTAGGATCCGATTTTACAGGTTTATCCAAGGCGAATATAATAGGTGGCCTCACTACTACAATAAATACAACACGAAAAACAACAGGCAATTTGTTGTTATAAAATGTAAGCTGTTCTGTCAAAATCAAAAATTTTTTGTTTACAAAAGTTAAGAGGCGAATTCATTTTTAATTTTGTTTTTTAATTTTTCCTTTGAAGATTATTTTAAATAATAAGTAGCAGCAGCTAATTTCTCCTTTAATTTGCAAAACCATATACATATGTAAATATGTATGTTATGTGTGTAATCTGTAATTGAAATCTTTTTTGAAAATTGTGAAGAAAAAGCAAATAAATTATGAAATAAAAGCAAATTTCCCAGAAAATGAAAAGCGGTGTAACTTTTTGCAAACGTACATATGAATATATATTTATAAAGAATTTGATATTTGCTAAAAAATACCTATACATATCCGAGAATGTGGACGGATTTCAAACTTATTTGGTGAATGTTTTTTAAATAAGAGGTAAATATTTATATGTACATATGTATGTACATATTTGCAGTGTTTCATGATGAAGAAAACTTAGAGGTAAAAGATGAGATTTATTATTTAAGCTTCTACTTGTATTTTCATTCAATATTGATATTGTAAATAGCTATAATTATTTAATTAAAAATGCATGTATTAATAAAAACATCTGCAAAATTTATTTTGTTGTTTTTTTCCTATTAAATATTGTAATTGCAATTGCAATTTGTTGGTTTTGTTACTACAAATACCAAGTGTATTTAAACATAGTGACATGTAAGAGGATATTCTATTTGTAACTATATTAAAGACAATACTATCTATATAAAAGACAATATTTTTCATTAATGTTAATATAAGAGCCATCCAGGCCAGTTTATTATCAAAATGTAAAAAATGAAATATTATAATTAAATTACATCATTTTTTACTGGTTTCAAACTAATAATATCTACATATGTACATAGGTATTACATATAATTAATCCGTATTATTAAATTAAAATTAATGTTTAAAAAGTGGCTCGTCAATCTTAAAAACAATGCAAAAAAAATTTTAAAAATGGAAAAAATCTTGTATAACAGCGAAAAATGGTGATATTGTAAGAAAACATCATATTGCATAGTATAGTTTGCAAGGAGTATCTAGGAAAGATATAGATAGGTATATAGATTTTAAATACAATAGTAAAAAGTTGCATTACAAATTATCTTAACTTACGTTTACTTCCGATCTTGTCGTTAGAAAAACAGTTTGCAGTTCACCCAAATAATAAAAGGAATATATTATCTGCAATTTAAGAATAGGATAAAAAGACCACAAATATAGAAACAAAAAATAAGCTTTCTAAGAAAACGGATACAACTCACACACACTAAAGTTTTATTTTAATTAGTTTAGAATGGCCCATTAATCTTTGTTTAGCCTTTTGAATTTTCAGCCGTTTATTCAAATCACGTACTCATAAGTAAATTCGGCATTTAAAAAAAAAAGCCTTGACAAGATCTGGAAGACCTACAAATTTACTAGACTCCATCAGATATTGTTTTATATGCGGAGAATGTGAAATTTCTAAACCGTTTATTTTATAAAACACCCGTTCCAGTAATCTCACGTTTTCGAGGAAAATATTAACCGGTTTTTTTAAATAACCTTTTGAAATTTGGTCTACCCATGTATAATACGAACTTCCATGACATTCGTACTCCTTAAGCTTCAACTTTTTAATAATGTACCCTGATATGTATTCCAAGGCATCCACTTGAAGAATACCCATGTCATCATAGTTCGACCCATCTAGGTCGTTAAGTTCATCAGCTTGGTTCTCTTCATTGTTATCTTCAATTAAATTTGGCATATTTTGTTCAGTGGATACATTTAACTGATTGGGATTACTAGAACCTAGCCATTCGGTGTTATCAAACCCAACGTTACCCGTGCCACTAAGGTGTTCTGTATTCCTAGCTAAATTCAAAAGGAATATATTATTCATACAAGTGAAATAAGTATATTGTTTGAAACATACCCAAGATGTACTTTCGTAGTCTATACTTAAACTCTTTTGGTGATGGATGGTCATTAAGGCCACCTTTACTGCGTATCGCACCAAAAAAGTGCTCTAGCACATCTTGATTTAATCGGCTAGTGCATATATAGGACATATCAAACCTTTTTGATACATAATTGTAAAGCATTACTGTGGCCTTGTTGGTTATAAGAACACCCCTTTGGAAATGCTCTAAGGTTCTTTTGTTTGGCAGTATTACAGAAGACATTATGGTATTCATTTGGGACAATTTATCAAGTTGATAGTCAAGGGCTTTACCAAATGGTTCCTTTAAAAATTAGTTGTTAAGTAAATTTATACCTATATAAATGGAATCATAGGGAATTACCTTGCCAGGATAAGCGAATGTGCCTAATGAAGAATTTAGGACATCGAACCAGTCATTAACAAGCTGAATGAAATCGGCTGTTTGAATGGGGTTATAAAGTTCCAGCCCAATGGAATAGCAACGTCGAATAGCATTGGCAGTGGTATTTGAAAAAAGCTGTGCGGCTAGTTTCACTTTTTGTCTTGCTAAAAAACTATTAGTGTTAGTTGTTTATTATTATAAACAATTACATAAATACCCACCTGGACCTTTTACTGATACATGTTCTTCGCTTAGTTTAAAGGTAATTGAAGTATCTGAAGCAGACGTGTGTTTTAATAAATCGTCTATTGTGCTAGAGCTCAACAACTCATTATTTATCACCAATCCACTGTCCAAGAAGTGGTTTCTAATAAGTTTTAATAAGTGAAGAGCGTCAGCGAAGGCAAAAACCATATCCTCAGAATTTGTTGGGTGGACAAACCATGGCTTATCTGAATAAATAATAATTAAGAGACACATATGTATATATGTAAAGGTTAATAATATTCCTATAGAATCTTTAAAACGAATCAGTTTGCAAAATGATTTTACAGATTAAAATGCAATATTTAAATTGTCGTTGGCCCTTTATATTGAAGGTATGTAGCTAGAAACCTGAACCGACATTCGAATTAATTTGAAAATGATTCGTCTTCGGGCAAAGAAAAAATAATATAAAACGTTTCATTATTTTCAATGTTTTTATAACTTACCTGGAGTAACTCCTAAATTCTTCCACAACTTACGGTTTGAGGGGCCGTTATCACACACTATTGCTACAACCGGAAAACCTATTCTATCGAGCTTTGTAATAATATCTAATAAAATTTCTGTGGTCATTTGTCGATCGTAGTCAAAATACACTGGCTGCTTCCACGACTTTCGCAGACCGCGTGCCAAAACAACTTGGACATAGTTGGCGGGTTTTCTTACTGTGTCGGAAACTGCATCATATTCAAAGGTTTCCGCTACCTTCATTTCGTCAAAAACGAGTACGCATAATTTGTCGTTACTTTCTAAATCTGAAATTTGCCGCATAAAGTCAATGGCTGTTGTCAGTATGCCTTCATTGACGTTGACCTTGCGACTCCATCTTTGCAAGGTTTTTACATGGGGTAGTGGAAACCCTTTTTGGTATAAATGGTTATACGCTCTGGGGCCAGATGCGTGCAAACATATAGCGCTTGATATATCTTCCCACCTCCATTTAATATTTCCTGGATACATAATTTTTCTAACTTGACCCTCTGTAAATATAGATCTCATTGAGTCAACGACTGCAGTTGCTTGAGCGAGTTGTAATTCCAGGTCTTTTATTTTTGTCTCTAATGTACGGACTTTTTCCATGTAATTTTGCCTACTTATAGTGTAGTCAAGGATTATAGGACTATAAGTTTAAAGAAAGTAAAAGAGTAAGGAAAGATGGACTACCCTGATCATAGCACACTACAGTAAATGCTATTTTTAAAATTTTAGTTTTATAAAAGATAGTAAACATACTCTGTTTGAGTTGCCTGCTCCATGATACATTTTTGAAAAACTTGTATTGGAACTTCGACGGATTCCATCCGACTTGTGAGTGGTAACTTTTGAGTAGGTTGGGAGAAACTTAATTCATTTGAACTTAAAGGCACCATTGGCACGTCAGTAAGAAGGAGGTTATTTTGGAATGGTCCTGATTGTTCTGAAATCACACAATCAGAATTCGGCATTTGGCTGCCAAAATTCTTTAAAATAGGGGAATAAGGGACATCCCAAAGTTGAGGTACATTTGATACCCTAAGGTTTTATGAAATAATTAAACAAAATATTGCTATATAAAACACTTACTTTGGTAATGATATGCATGTTTCTGGGACTTGCGATTTAGACATTGGCCTAATGGAAGGTACAGCGCTGGGCATTAGGAAAACTTTTCGCCCTGTTCTCACAATATCTGTTTTTGCAAAGTGATCCATACAAATACAAGCTTTTGCTGGAAATTCAACTTTGCAAATTTTATTCCAAATGGTTTTTCTTTGTTCATCTTTTGGAACGTAAAAGAAACTTCTATTTCCATTTCTATCACTTTTTCTGCACAAAAAACAACTCCGCATATTTTATATTTAAATTAATATTTTTCACAGTTTTTTTGCAGTTTTAAATTTTTTTTATTCGTTTTAAAATTTGGAAAAAAAATTTTAATTATTTTAAATTTCAAACTAATTTTAACAGTTTTTTTTTTACATTTTTGTGTTTTTTTTAATAAGTTGAATAAACATAAATAAGATTTGACATATCAGCTTACAATTTGTTTACAAACAAATATAATCAGCTGCCCTAGTGAGGTCACCTGTTATAAATTCGCCTTGGGTTTATCTCTCAAAAAAAAATTATTTTTGAATTAAATAAATCAATAATTAATTGAGGAGGTTGGTTGAAAAACGACCTCAGTTCAAAAAACTCGTTTTGAGATAATCGACTTTGAAAGTTAAACTAAAGTTTAATAGGTTAATATCATATTGTATTACTCATTGCATTTATATATTACGTAAGATGTATTCTTCTAGACTGAGAATATAGGCTCTGATTGTCGTTTTTCCATCAAACAACTGTTTCATAGTTTCTTATCGTTAAGTAAATATTTAAAAAAAAAAATTTCCGTTTCCCGGGAAATTAGCAAAAATTTTCGCTGGGAAATTGTGCATAGCTTTTCCCGGAAATTACCGTTTCCCAAACACTACCCAGAGTTCTCCAGGCATCTGATTTTATAAAAACTTATTTTTTATATACCTGTGTTTTTAATTATTGTTTTCGTAAATTGAATACAGATGTAATGTATGATGGAATAAAATAAGATCTGTTTAAGCAGTTCGTAATATCGGTGTTGATCTCTATTTCTTTAAAGTATGTACATATGTATGTATGTATATATGTATGTATGTACCCAACATACCATATATAATACAACTTGTGAATAAGCTTATAAATAATAGTCTCTTTTAAGGTTTTTTTAATTTCGCTTATAATTATATTTATAAAATATAAATTCACAAGCATTTTTTAACAATGATTAATAAACTATTATTATACACAAATGTTTCTAAACAATTCCTTTTCTTTCTTGACATAATTATTTTTTTTCTGAAAAACTTTAAAATAAATGGATAAAATAGAGAAATTAATGTTTTGGGCTATTAGGCCATTACACTACAAATTAATAGTTTAAAGTTCATCGGCAGATCTACTAAAAGTTCTTGTTGTTGCAGTATAGGATCTCTTAAAAATGTGGTTAATAGTGAGTATCTATGAGCAAGCTATGCACTCTCTCCTAGGCAGTGTCCCTTCATAGTAGTGTTGTGTGCTAAATTTTGTATTGACTATTCTGGAAAGATGTACATACATACATATATAGTAAGAAGGGATTATGGGATCTGGAAAACTGGTTGATGTGCTCCATTGCTCTTCATATTTCTTTAGGTGAACATTTTTATGGCAATTAGCCACAAATTACATTTAACACGTTCTCCAAACTTGGTTTTCATATCATCCAATTGGGGCCAAAAATATTCGGTAATCGAAATGCAGAATAAGGGTGAATAACTAACTGATGCTTAATCGAACGCACTGCTCATCACTGAATTTTCGAACCGACTTTTTACATTTTCTATTTTTAATGCTTTTGCGTTATTCTTATCTGTGCAAACCAAATGCAGCGCAGTGATGCATATCGGGACAGGCAAAATTCATCACTCCATTTTAAAAAGATCTTTTTGAAATCGATCTATTTTTCTATCACATTCATTAATAGGAAACTTACCTTTTTTTATTACACGCACAATATAGTATGTGCTTAACTTATGTATGCATAAGTACAATCAGTTTATGTTAACGAAAAGGGCTTGAGCAACAATAAAGTTGCTTAAGCATCTGATACCCGTTTATACTTACCTATTTCCAAATTTGGTTTTGACGAGATAAAAAAGAGAAACAAAATTATTGCACAACATTAATATATTTTTTCAACAGGAATTTTTAAATAAATTCCTGTTGTTTTATTTTCACATTTAATTTTTTTTATTAAAATAGCATCTGAGCTGCCTTATTCATTTTTTTTTTTCATATTTTACAAAACTTTTTCTTGCCTGTTCAATTTAATTTTAATTAACTGAAGATTAAAAAAAAAACATCACAGAAAGAAAAGTTGTTTTGTATAAATTTGTCTTTAAAGTAGAAATTATAAATTTAAAATAAAATGATTTTAAAATGTAGAAGTTTATAAACGTACGACAAGCAGAAAGTGTACAGATAATTTTTTCAGAGCTCTTACCAACATTATTATTTTAAACAAGGATGGATGCATCATAGTAATATTTTGTTATTTAGTTTAGAAAAAGTGTTTCAATGATTTAATAAAAAATAAAATAATAAAATAAAAACTTAAAAAATTTCATGGTTAAACAAATGATTCCAATAAAAGCAAATAAAAAAATAAAACACATTTAAGTTTTTTGTTGTTGTTTTCGTTTTTTGTATTGCATAAAATATGTATGGTATGTAAGTATGTATATGAGAAAATGTATAAACTAAAATTGTACAAATAAAATTAATAACAAAAAAGCAAACTAAAATTACAAAAATACCCCTAGTAAAATTGCTACAAAATTTTTGTTTTCTTATTGTATAAAAGCAAAGTTAAAAGAAAAAGAGGTCAAATTATGGAAAAGGTAGATGGTGAGTATATAAAAAAAAAAAAACAAAATCTATAAATTAAATTGCATTTGTTTTATTAATTATTTATTTCTAGGATGATAACCAACTAACAAACTTTGCAAGCAAGCTGGCTAACAACCATAATTAAAAAAAAAATGTTTTTTATTTCGATCTTTTCCAACATGTTGAAATTTTTCGAGGAGTATTCAAGAAAAGCATGCACACGCCTTTAAAAATAGGCATGCATAATTTAACAATTTAATAAATTAATTTATGTTTTATTAAATAAAAGAATGTATATGTATATTAGATGAACTATTTTTGCTTCGCCGTTTTCTCATAGAGGTCTTCAACGGTCATTTGTGTTCGAAATAAATTAATGCAATAAAATTGGGAATCTGTCGTCGTAGTCTCATAGAAACCGTCTTTTTTGTGTGAAGAACAAAAATAGGGTCTGTTTGTAAATGCATCACTGTGCTCCAACGATAAGTAATGCCGATGCAATACAATTTTCTGATCATCGTCTGCTTCAATAGTGATTCATTTAGGAACATACCTATCATTTTTGCATATTCGTGGTGGAAGAGATGCTTTCTGAAGATGCAGTGTTAAAGTTATTGCTTGATGAAATGTTGTGTCGAAGTCAAAGCAAATTGGCACGGTCATCTCGAGAGACTAAACAAGTCAGGAAATGATTCGCTAGAATCGAAAGCTGACGTAAAGTCTAAATGCAAAAAAAAAATCATGTTATATCTATCATCTCAA
This sequence comes from Phasia obesa, assembly GCA_949628195.1. Taxonomy (NCBI): domain Eukaryota; kingdom Metazoa; phylum Arthropoda; class Insecta; order Diptera; family Tachinidae; genus Phasia; species Phasia obesa. The sequence goes on from OX451215.1 coordinate 152,381,324, forward strand.
CGCCAAACTCTATATCAATTTTATAGGCCTCAACAAACACGTATCATTTCACTCTTTTTCAGTCACTAAATCAGGGGGTTACTGCGTATTTCGATTCGAAAGCAAAATTGTTCGAAACTTAATGTAAGACATAAAAATTCGATTGATTTTTCTTTCGAATCGAAATACGCAGTAGGCCCCCAGATTTTTCACCTATTTAATAATTTTTCGTTCTATCTTACAGGATTTATATTTCAGGTTTTATATTATATTTTTTTTCATTGCTTCATAAGTTTCTCCAGAACTTTTTTAAGAAAATATATGAAAGCATGCACATCATTTTGAATCATGAATAAATTTCTTAAAAAAAAATTGGAACACACACACTCACATCATTCAGTGAATGATATGCGTTCTTTGAACACCCAGTGAACATTGTGCTTACTTTTATCGTTCTGAATCAGTGGTAGTCAACCAGAAAATGATTTAAATGTATTGTGTTTGTTTAGTTTTTCTAACTTTATGAATACGAAATAAATGAATTTGTGTGTTTGAATGAATGTACATATATTTAAACCTTTTTTATAAGTGCATGAATTAATTTTTATAAAAATTTTTTAGTTAAAATGAAAATTCATTTTTTCACTATTCAATAATAAAAAACACATATGCTAATTTTTATGTGTTTTGCACTCTTGTGGCATGCAAGCTTCGTTTAAGGTTATGTTGTGTACGTAAACTTTTATTCTTTATGTAATATATCCATAAAAATATATGTTTCTCTTAGATGAGGTAAAGTTGAGTGTAGACCACTCCGGAATATGACTTTTTTGATTAATAGATGCTTAATAAATGAACGGTGAAAGATGTGATTAAAATTTTCCCTAAATTTTTTTGAAAGAGAATAAATAATTGCCCACAATAAATCATTATGACTATTCAAATCATTACTTCCTGCTCACACTTTAAAAATAAAAAGGTTTGTTAAACAAATTTAGTATGGAAAATATTTTTATAAATGAAAAATTTTTTTATATATGTACATATTTTTTATATACACATATATACAAAAGTTTTGTTCACTAAACAAAAAAACATTTCCCAAATGGCAACATTGATTTTTCCAATTTTAGTTATTGCTCAATAAATTGTTTTTTACAATAAGACTTTTATTGGGTGTCTATTAAAAACAAACAGCCTATCCTTTGTATTAAAAAAAAAACAAAAAAAAAACGGCGAAAGCAAGTGTTCATCTAATATTTCAATAGATGGGTATTTTTTTTATTTTTACGAATTAAACAAATAATATTTTGTAAGATTGCGAATTTGAAGGATTTCTTATTTAAATCTTTGATCTTTTTAATAATGAGATCTATAGTTTACAGCAGTTTTTTATATTTTTTTATTATTATTTTACAAACGCTTGTTACTTTTTTTGTTGATGAACTTTTAAACGACTGCTCTCACTTGCAAAATTTGTTAACAAGTTTGCAGCTTTTATGGTTTATTTTTTTTTTTTAATTTACAATTGTACGAACTTTAGCTATTATAAGTGCTTAAGACATAAGACGTTTCCAGATGTATATAAATTTATTTAAATTTCTGTTTAAATAAATTGGTAAAGTAAAATTTGAGAAAAAGCAAATTAAGTTAAATAGATTTGTTGAGTTACAATTGCTGAAAAAGTAAAAACCAACGAATTTTCAACGGTTTCTAGTGATTTTTTTTAAATGTATTTTCTATTTACTAAAGAAATTGAGAGTTACAATTTCAATTTAATTGTTTTAAATAACAAGATGTTTGGTTTTAAATAGATTGTGTGTTTAGGTATTAAAGATGTTTGTAATTTTCAATACTGCTTTAATAAATTGACAAAAAGTTCCAAAGTTTATTTTTTTTTAATTATAATTTACAAAATACTTTTAGTAGGAAAGTTTTTAAACAAATTATGAAACAAACAAAAATTAATAAATTTGAAAATGTATTACCATTTTTGATTTATGCCCCTATTACGGTTTACAACTCAACTCTACTTGGTATTATCAATTACAACTCAACTTACCAAAAACTTTTAAGTTGAATTTAAATTGTGTTACAACTCTGTTGTAGTTTTACCGTTTACAACCCCGTGTTAGTTCGGTTAACAAAAGTTTAAAAAAATTACAACTTATCAGTAGAAGTTGTTTCAAATTACAACTCATCAGTAGCAGTTGTCTTTTAGACAACTCAACTGAGTTGAGTTGTAAACCGTAATAGGGGCATTAGTTTTCGAATATCAGAAAATCCCCATCTTGAGGTAAGATCTGAAACACTTTCATTTTGGCAGTTATTAATTTTAAATATTACCGTTTTCAAATATTTAAAATAATAGTTTTCGTATCAAGGCCCTTTATTTTTTTCTTAAACTTTCGTTCAAAAGATTGGAACTACGAAATAAACTTCCAAATTTATTGTTTTGTTTTACAAAGTTGTCGTTTATAAATTATTTAAAAACTTTAAATAATACAGAATTGTTAAACAATATTTCACAATATTATGCGAGATTTTTGCAAAGAAATAATCTCTATTAATTTGTACTTTTATAAAAAAGAAAAATTTATTTAATTTCATTTTCACATTTGGAAAGGACTCGTGTGTTTGTGTTGTGGTTAAAGAAAACATAAATTGGTTTAAGGGGTTTTTGTTCTGATGTTCTTATTTTAATTACAAATTAAATATATGTATATGTATTATATAGTCAAAATGAAAAAGTTAAACAAATTTTATGGTATTTTTCTATTTAATATATAAAAAGACAAATTAATTTAAATTTTAAAATTAAAACTATTGGGACAAATTAATGTTTTATATTTTTGTTTAAAATAACTTTAACTGAAAGGAAAACAAACACTGAAACACTCAGAAGAAACTATTATTTTTTTACTTTTTGAAGACTTTTATAATATAAAATTGATAATTAAATTTTTTTTTTAATTTTTTGTTTTGGGTTTTTTTTTATTTTGTTTTATAAAGATTTTTCCACTTAAATCGTAGGCTCTAGTAGTAAATTATTGATATAAATTTTTTATGTTGAGCGAACCCAAATACATATATTCAAGAAGAATACAGTGTTTTCAAGAAAGAAACATGAATTTTTCCGAACAAGTAAAACGCTCAGACAATAATTTCTGCAATCCCAATAGTTGCTGCTTGGCATGTTCTAATCCTGTTGAATTTGAAAATGTTCTACTCCAACAACTAATGTGGACTGTATCAGCTGTCGTTTATAAAAAACAGGTTTTTTCGTAGGTTCGGATCTACATCAATCCTGGTATATGATGGTCCTCTTCGAAAGTTTTTTTGTTTTTTGTATTTTTTTTTACATTTTAAGTTTTTTTTTAAATATTTTTTTGTGTAGATTTTTTCTCTATGGTAATAATAAAATTTGGATATTCAACTAAATGATTTTCATCTTAATAAATCATGTTGTTTTGTTGTAACATAAACGTATGTTTGTTGTGTTTTCTGTTTAATTTCTATAGCTTTACTTTTGCTAACAACACTCTTAGGTTGTCTTAATTTTTCTTTTCGAAATTGTTTAAAGAAGATTATGATGAACTTTTTGCTTCCTGTTAATACCTTTGTTTACAAATATATACAGACATCTCCAAGAATGGTATTACCTTTTTTGAATTTAGTACGAGTCATAAAGAGTAAATTAAATTAAAACTTTAAAAATTTTACAGGATATGTTGTGTTTTGTAGTTTAATAATGCTGTACTTTAGTTTTAATATTTTTATGTTTAGTTTCTTCTTTCATCTATTTTTTATTAGTTTATAAGTGTTTTGCCAAAACTCTTTTGTGGCTTTTTCCATATTTCTTTTCAAGTTTTGGCAGCGTTTGGCCAATTCTCTGATCCATTTGCATATCCACTTTATAAATATGAGCTCAAAGGGGCATTTTTTTATTTTATGTGATAAAAAATAAAAACAAAAATTAAAATATATTTTTGTAGCATATTTAATCCTGGTTTATGCTCTTCTTTGTTGTTTAAACTCGTCTAAACTCGTACTAACATTGTTCGAAAATTGGAATAATGGTTGAAGTTGGCCAGTCCTCCTCTTCTTCGGAACTAACACTTTCGGTTCTAAAATAAATAAAAAAAATAAAGTAAATTTCTGATTTTATATTCTCAATTTTAAATCTTCACTTAATGTTAAACAGTAAAAAAGTCGAAGAAAATTGAATAACAAATATCCTAATAAAAAGTCTTTGTATTCGTTTTATACTTTTGTAACCGATAGGTAACAGTTTTTTTGTGCAGGGTTGAACTCCAAAATTCTGCGATGTACATATGTATGTACACCATGATGGTGCGACCAATTATCGCCTATAGCGCAGTGGCTTAGTCTGACAGGGGCAAGACAACTACGACTAGGAATCGTCTGAAGAAATTTCAGAGGCTAACGTGTGTCCGTATAACAGGGGATGTGGGAACTTGTTTTACGACAACTATGGAAGTCTTCTTAACTTACAGCTCTGGTGGATCGTGGCAAATGAAATGTCATTCTAATCGTGCATAAGAGCCACTTATTAAACCCACTATGTGATGGACAAAAGGTACAACTAACATCAGTAAGTAGCTTGTTACTGTACTGGATAACAGAAAGGAGTGGAGGCAACCTTCAGCACAGTTTATCTATAGAGATATTAGATAGTAGTAGAACCTCACATGAACTACCACATTCATTCAAGCTGAGATTCATGCCATTGAAAGATGTGCTTAATTTAATATCCACAGCGGCTAGAAGATAAGGGAGATGTAATTAGCTCTGATAGTGAAATCGCCATCAAGACACTCAGCTCATAAGATTTCGAAATGCCGTATAAAACTGAATAGGTTAGACAGCGCCAACTGCTAAGTTGCTGAACACGTTCAGTTAGTATGCAACGAAAAGGAAGACAGGCCGACCAGAAGGGAAGCAAGTACAACCAAGGTCGAACCGGAACATTTTTGTAGACTTGGATCAAATAAAATCTGGGAGAAAATGTGGACGGACATCAGAAACATTAGGGATCACCACTGGATTAAACTCCCCGGTTTAAAGCTCTCATATGTCTAAGTAAAATTAATCTAAGAATGCTTCTCACTGCTTCCCTCACAGGTCATTACGGGTAGAGGAAACACTAAAAAAAGCTAGCCATTGAAAGCAACTGCCGTTATAGATTGTAATTACGACAAGTAAACTTCAGCGCATATTTTGAATGATTGTGATGTAACAACAGACAGCTTTATGCAACAACTAGCTGTGTAAGCACCTACAGCAAGATGGGGATCAGCAAACACTAGAAACAATTGCAATCCTGGCGGGGGACACAACAGATCTTTTTCCGCCTTATTTTTCTATTCTCAAAGTATTATTATTCTTAGTATTTAGCAAGCTAAATAGTTCCAATAGCATCTTGAAATTAGACTGTTGCGCCAATTTCAGTGATTTTTATAAATTTTTAACCAAAGCGGGTATATGTGTGCAAACACCTGTGTATGTAAAATAACTTCAGCGGTGACCTTTATAAGCAAAAACAAATTTAAAAGGAAAATCTTCTGCTACAGAATTCCATAATTAGTCATCAATTATATTTTTTATTACTGCGATATCACTACATGACTGGGATGTGTAAAGCAGAAACACCGACCTTCGGTTTCTTTGTATTTAAATATTTTTCTTAAATACACAATAAATAAACACTATAATAACAATGTCGATATATCGTCGTCACCATTAAAAAAAAAACGGATAAATTAGTGAAAGCTTAGAATACGTAGGTGTTTTTTTGTTTGTTGTTTATTAAATAAGAAGCTTTCTAAAATAATTTGCGACGATAAAAAAGTGCATTGAACTTGAAACAGACAGCTGATTAAAAAACAAAAATTCTAAAAAATACAAAACTGAAGACATTTGTATTTAAAACAACATAAAACACAAAAAAGTTTTTGAACAAAAAAAGTTCTAAAGATAATTTTTGAATAAATTATTGAAAATACATTTTTTAATTCTTTATTTACAATCTATCTATAACATATTATGTTGAACTTCATTGAGAATAACATATGTCAAAATTTGTAGTAGATGTATACATATCGCACTTGATCAACAAGAGGGTATTAACTCAAAATTTTAAAATTGTCCCGATGTCACCACTTTTGTCAACTATTATGGTGACTCTTTGGCGACATTGTCAACAAATCGTCTACATTTTTATATTTGAAAAAAATATTTTTATTTTAAGTATTAAAAAAATCAATATAAATTATGTTTCAAATCATCAAAACGGCATGACACCTTACTGGACATTCTGGCGGAGTATAAAGTTTTGCTAGACAGAATTGTTAAGTAAAATATGGTAGGAGTGAGTAAAAATTAAAAGAACTGGACGCTATTTTAGCCATTAGAAAAAAAGAGATTGCGTGATTATCCAAATGTGTTTAAAGTTTTAATAGGTAAACAGTTTGTTTTAAGTTTTTTAATATTTTGACAATTATTTTATTTTTCATAATATTTGGATGGTATTTCAACTTTTAGTAAATTTTTGGATAAAACGCTTCGAGCATTTCAGCGGCAAAAAAGGAAACTTTTTAAACAAATAGGTCGAGACAAAGCAAAATCAAACGGAAAAAAACGGATGAAGACACTTTATACAAAGAATAATTTTTAACATTTTTTTAACTGAAATTATTTATAATCAAATCTTATTGAATTGTTCGTAATAATTAATTTTAACTTTTTTAACTTAAATTTTTTATAGTTCTATGGTCCCAAAAGAAGTACCTAGTCAATAGTACCAATGTCAGTAGTGGATTTTCAATGACATGCACATGTTAAATGTCTATAGTAAATAGCATTGTCTGGGGTATTATGACACTAGTACTGGTGACTGTGTCAATAGTAAATCACTACAGATTCAATATTGACATTTCCTGCAGGGTAAGTTTTCTTAACGACAATAATTAATAAGTTCTGGATATATTAAACAAACACAAATTCATTACATTTTCTAGAGTATTTGCATCAATAAAAAAAATCTGGAGTGGCCTACACTCAAATTTCCCATACCTCAAAGAAACAGATATTTTAATGGAAATATTACATAAAAAATAAAAGTTCAAAGTATATTAGAATCGAAAAACAAATTACCCCCAATACACATATTAAATTTGATTTTGAATTGTCAAACGGTATGACCTAAATGGTCACGCACGCACCCACCACAGACATCATCAGGAAAATAGTCAGTAGACCTCAAAACGTACAAATCCGTTGAAATCCCTACATCGATTTTTTTCATGATTTTTTTAAGAGTAGGGAAACTGACATTTATTAAGGATATATCGTTGTTTATCAGTCTATGTAAATCTATAAATCTTTTAGGACAATGTCCTAAAAGACGGTGAAATATGAAGTATAAAATATGAGTATAAAAATGAAAAAATAGGTACTAATAACTGAGGTTTTTGATCTTCACAAATATACAATAAAACTGATTAATTGTAGGTTGTCTACGTTGTAATATTTAAGTATTAATTACTTTTACATTGTTTTGGTATTTTTTGAAAGGTCTTGTAAACACAGTTTCCTATAGAGTGACACGAGTGGCTGTAATGACTTGAAATATTTTTTTTTTTCACATATACACAAATTCTTTATTAAAATATGAGTATGTTTGGTTAGAACAAACGAAGCAAATGTGGCTGCTTAAACTGCCAACGCGTTACCTTAATATGTCAATGAGGCTAGGTACGCACATAAGTTTAAAAATTGATCACGCTAAATTCGAAAATATGTAAATACTACTGATTTAATTAAAAAAAAAAAACGCTTCTTAAAGTGCTAAAAAATTCTCTAAGTGGTTGTTGTAATAATTTTGATAAAATTGCATTATTACTCATTTCCATACACATGCAATGTCTGCAACCTGTAATTTATCCGCATTTTAATGATTCAGTGTTTTATGAGCAAACCCACTAGTGTTAGTAAGTCTTAATTTCTTTAAAAAAAATATTGGGAATAAAGTAAATTGTTGTTGAAAACTATGCACCCTTGATATTTGGTATGCCATTTATACAGGCGATTTCTACATCAGAATCAGCATTGTTATTACTCTTTTATTGATTTCGATACGAACGTATACACATCAAGTAGGTCCGCCCTCTCTATGATAAACACTTGTCGTCTGTATCGACCAATTTCAACATTGATACAGAAAATCGTTTGTCAGGTAGAGATATTTTCTATTATTATATTTATTTAATATACAAATATAATTTGATATTTGTTTGAGTTTTTCGAATTAAAAAATTAATTAGTGGAAGCAGAAATGTTTAAAATATCGAGTTTGTAATTAATAACACTACCGATTTTTCAAAACGAAGGACTTTTCACAATCAATTTACGAAATAAAAAATATATTGATAATAAAAACTTGAAAAATCTTACCTGGATCGTAAACCATCATCCATAGCATTTGTAATTCCTTCATCAATAGTGGGCAGGTCTGTTGAAAAACGGTTGGTAGGACGTAGTACACGTAAAGTGCGGCTAGATAATTTCCATACCAAACGTTGCTTATAAGGTTGTTTATTTTGTCCATTATAATGCGACAAAATACCCGAAACTATACTAAAACCGCAGGTGAAAACACGATCCGGAATCTGACAAATAAAAGAACAAAAATCAGTTATAAATTCGAAAACATTTTAAATCTGAAGTTTCTAACTTACTCTCATATATTGTTGCAAGAAGAGAATGTATTCAAAGACATGTTTGAGTTCGGGACTACCACGAGTATATGATTCCTTAATGTGAAAATCTAAATGCAAACATATCAAGACCAAAGCTAAAGTCGATGGTGTTATAACAGTTGTTTTGACATCACACAGCAATATTTCCAAACGATTTTCCAATTCTTCCAATTTGATGAGTTGCTTAAAGAATTCAAAGAATTGACCGCCAATTTCTTTAGCTAAATTGCGGAACAAAGCAAAGTAAATGCGCAAGTAACTGACAGAAGTAATGGGTGCATGACCCATTTGTACGCCCAGTTTATTGCCAATTACACCAGCCATACGTTCCAAATCGCCAGCAGTACAACCACACTAAAAATGAAATCAAACAAAAAACGACAAATTGAGCAAAATTTTATAATTCAACAACAACAGCTGGCGTGAATTTGCGTTGCAGAGTTCAATAAATACATACCTGTGATATTGTTACCAGATCTTCGGCGGGTATAGACTTCAAATTTAATTGTTTTATGGCCAAATGAAAAGAGGCAACACTCATACAGGCCATATGTTTTGGTTTAACTGCCATGCGATCTAGGAAACGATCCACTAAACTCATGGCTGAGAATAAAACATCAGAAGGCAGCTCATACCAAATTTTAAGGCAACGTAAAACATAAGCGGAGCCATCACGACCACCAGCTGTAACTTCACGCTAAAATTTTGTATTAAAATATTTATACAATTATGGAATATAACAAAAGCATTTTAGGGGGCAACATATTTAATCGAGTCAAAGTTTATGCTATGCACCCTTCGCCTAATATAAAGTAACAAATTTCTGCTGTGGTAAATAGGTAAAAAATAGTTGAGATGTCAAATTTTAAAGAAATTTCTTTTTTTTTCAAGATTTCAAAATAAAAATTAAAAAAGGTAAGATAATCAAACCAGTTTGATATACTTTAAGAAGAGTTGCAGAAAACGTCCTAACTTGTTACAGGCTTTCGCAAGGGCTGTATTACTTGCAATTTTAAATAGAAATATAATGGAATAGCGAAAGTTTCAAGAGATAGAGCGTATTTTGGATGTTGCAAAAATCTCTGATAACCTTAAATGTAGAGTAATGGATTTTCCAACTAATTAGGAAATGTCTGATAATGCCGATGCAACCAACCGCCAGGACGTTTCCTGGAAAAATAAAGCTCTACATCTTCGAAAGAGAAGAAAAGTTAAGCTACGATAAAAAAAAATTCTGTGAGGAAATAGTGCAAAACAGACAAGACTGTTAACTTGTTAGTAAATTTACTATTTGAAAAAAAAAAAAAAAATCTGGTGTAAAAGATCTGATAAACTCATAAATCAGCTGACTGAATTATTGATATTTAGTCAACATCGATTAAAGGCGTTTTATAATATAAACTGCTTTTAGTTAGAACAAACACCTTGCCGGTAATACGGCACCAAATAAAAAATCATTTTACAGCACAACTACAAAGTAATTTTGTCAATGAAAAGAAAACACCTTGAAAAATATGTTAATATGCACATCTAAGCCTTTTATAGACAGATTTTTAAAATTTTCATTTGGAAAATTCTATTGGGAAGGATGCAAAAACATACGCAACGTACGAGTATATTGGCTTGTATCGGCATATGTTAACAAAAAAGTACTCACCCTTGATTCTTTAGGCAACAATAACACAGTATGATATTTATCCTGTAGCGCATCATATTCCTTAAGAATGTTGTAAAGCTCCTCGGATGACATCGATGTTAGTTCATCTTCCAAATTATTATTGCTATTACTACAATTATTATTCTTCTCATTGTCCGTTAACGAAGGCTCCATGGTTTGGTCCAATAGGTTAGGTGTTTTTTCTTGTTGTTGTTCCAGCTCAAATTTCTGATAATCCAAGCCAGCAGCACCCGGTGTTCCATACCGGCCCTCGTCAGACATCCTCATCCACTCAGTTCGCATCTCTGCGGTGTGGCTGCTGCCATTAGTAGCCGCAGTACTTGCAGATTCAGCTGCTGCTGCCGCCGCCATCGCCGATGTTGTAGGCATCTCATTGAATTGTGCGGCCACGATTTCTCGGGCCTTTGCTGAGGTTGTAGCCTGATCTTGATCCATATGACCATATGCGACGTTAACTGCTGCTGCTGCTGAATTAGCTGCTCCTACCAGGTCTTCTTGTGGCTTTACCGACACAGACATCGATGTGCTCTGCTGCATCAACTGCTGCTGCTCCTCCAAAATGCTGTTAAAGCCGTAGATGCTGTTGTTCAAATGTTGTTGGTGGTGGTGGTCATACAAATGACTGCTATACAACTCCTCGTGGGCGTAGTGTTGATATAAATCCTGTTCGTTGTTGTTAAGAGTATTTGTTAAACCACTATCAGCGACGGCGTAATTGGCGGCAGCAGAGTAGCGTACAGGGACAGACATTGTGAGGGCTGGCCTAGTACCTTTTGAGGGAAAAATTTTTATGTTTTTTTGTTTTTGTTTTTTTTTTTTCAAAGAAAATTATTTACTTTGAAAAAAGTTTTCTAGGCCGTATTTAGGTTTTTCTTTTTTAAAATTGTTTGATTTTATTTTCAGCTTATTGTTTTTTTTTATAAAAAAAAAACAATGGCGATATCAGCGAGTTTAATTTCGTATGTCAATCAATAACTCAAAACTTAACTCTCAATCGTTTTTTATTTAATTCAAAACTTTCGTTAGAAAAATAATGAAAGAAATTTTTAAAGAAACTAAATTAAGCTTTAAAACTTTGATTTTCTGTTTAGTTTTCTCCGGTTGAACAATAATAAATTCGTAAACAAGTTACCTTAGTTTCCTTATAATTATGATGCAACAGCAACAAAGAAACTAAAAGGTGCCCAATCTAGTTATTCTTTAAACAAATTTACTGAAAATAAAATTTATTGTTTGCTACTTGTTTTGTACACACTGGTTAATTGAAGAACAATAGTTTCTTTTTAACTTTTGTTTGTTAAATTTCAATAACCTTAGTACTATTCTTTAATTGGTTTTAAGAAGATATTTTTATTATTTCTTCTTAGCCAATATTTATAACAATTTGCAAACAACAAACAATATAAACCCTCACTCCCTGTTTGTACTTGACTTGATGGTGCTCTTTGATTAGCATACAAATTTTAAATCGCTAAAAAGCTCGCTCGCTCTTTGTCTTAATTTCAATACTTTTCTGTTATTGCAATTTTTATTGAAAAAGTGCAATTTGTGGTTTATTATGTTCTTTTAAAATTATTATCTCGTTTTAACGATAACACTTGCGCTTTTCTATTTGTTTAAAAAAAAAATAGTTTTCTTAAAAATTTGTCTTATTTTTTTTTATAAAACTTTGCAGTCAATTGAAAATGAATTATTTTCCTTTTTTTTTCATTAATAAAACTTACGCTCTGTGAGAAAAGAATTGGAATAAAATAAAAATATAATTAATAAAATATAAAATAAATATGTTTAGAGGGTGAGGTGAATGTATCTTTCTTTTCTGGAATAAAGTAGACTCAAATAAATAAAAAAAAAAAATAACAAGTGTTAGTCAAAAAACAAAAAAAAATATTAAAAGTGTTTGTATAATAAAATGGAAGCTGTAAATAATCAAATTCTATTCTTAAATAATTTTAATAAAAATTCAGTATGTTCGGAGAGCCATAATAAAGTAAACACAATAGAATCCAAGGGTTTGCATCGTTTTTACTTTTAGTTGCCATTTTTAGGGTTCCGTACCCAAAGGGTAAAAACGAAACCCTATTGTTTTCGCTACAATGTCTGTCCGACTGTCCGTCTGTCCGCCTTTTATGTCTGGAACCGTAATAGGTAGACTCTTGAAATTTTCACAGCTGATGTATAGCTGTTGCCACTACAGCAACAAATACTAAAACTTTTAGGGTGTTCCGATAGAGAGGTGTTAATCACGGAGATGTAAATAGTGATTGATGAAAATGGCCACAACCAGACTTTCCTAAGCTTGTCAAGAAAGAGACAAATATAGTACCAAATTTTTACGAACATCGGAAAAATAAACAAAACAAAAACTAAAAATTTTGAAAATGTTCCTTATGTTTACGAAATAACACAAAAGAAAACACACTAAACATAGTACGTGTGTGAGACTATCTCGCACTTGACAGATTTTTTTTGACAAAACAGATAGTTACGTGAATGGCTTATACGCCAAAGAAATTATAAATTATTATAATAAAAATTTTCACTAACAAAGTGTTCTAAGGCTGAATTAATCGATTTGGCAATTGAGACAGCAATGTTACATTACAAATACGATTTAAGTTAAAAATTCAATAAAATGTTTTAGAGTAAGAAAATGCAACCCTGTGACTATGTATTAATATGGTATGAGTGCTGCATTAATACATTGGAAACCTAGTATGTATGTATATATAGAAAAGTCTAGTGTGTATGCCTTAACATGTTAAGGCTCTAACTATTTATAAGAAAGATTTTGCACAAAATAATCCTTTAACAGGCGTCTTAACTTTCAAGGAAATCAGATAATTCGATTTGAAAGAAAACTTTTTCGAAACACAACGTACATATAAGTCAAACAAATTGCAATGATTTTACTTTGAAACCGAAACAGGCAGTAATCCCTAGATGTTTTATATTTGAAGGCAAAAAAAACCATAAGAAATAAAAAATTAGACAAAGTTTAACGACGCTTTAAACTATTTACAATTCCATCTCTACTGAGCCTACTGAACCACGTTAAGGACGTTAAGTAAAGACAGATAAAATCAACGTTATAGTTTTAAGTGACCAACGAAGTGTGCGGTGACCAACAAAGTGTGTGTGAGTTCCCTCACAATCTGAAATAAACGCAATCTCTTGACTGTTTCAGAAGTCTAACCGCCGCGATCCTTGGTTTTGGAAGCACCCACTGATTTTCAAGTGCGCTCCAACGTGTTAATGCAGCCCATTCCACCAGACAATCTACCCCGACGAAAGCCAGTGTCTCGTTTTTGTAACATAAGTGAAAAAAATCACATCAAAATAACATACTCGTCTTTTATTACACAGGGTAAACAATTTAAAGAGTTAATTATGGATTTTTTTATCATTTTATATACAAATGTTCAGCTCAGTCTGTGTGAAACAAAATGACTGATGTTTTCATGTTGAAAATGTCGTACCTTAGTTACAAAAACGAAGAACAGGTTTGACATGATACTATTTTAAGGCCAGTAGTGAAATTCACTAACTTTTAACGATCTAACACTTGTTAAATATATCAACATGTTTTTTCACTAACGCATTTGCGATTCACTAACGTATGGTTAATAAATAAAAAATAGAAACAAAAATAAATGGCAATGCTGCTAAACAAAATGTCAAAATGGCGAAAAGAAAAAATAACAAAAGAATAAACAAAATATACAAAACTTTCCACCCAAATGCTTCATTTTTTTTGTTTAATTTTATTTCTAAAAAATTTTTTAAGTTCGTTTTTATAAGGATAGTAAAATACATATGTACATATGTATGTGTTGTAATTATAAATATTAATTATTTAGAATATTTTACATTTTGTAGAATGGCAACAAATACTGCTCCAAAAAGAAGCCGCGCGTCAGCCGAGCAACTTCATCTAACGGCCGACTTTATCTTTTGATAAAGTAAACGACACAAAAATAGTTGTAGTTAAATTAACAATAATTGACTTGCTAAGAAAAACAGCTGATTTATAACAACATCAAATGTTATTAAAAAGCACTGAATACTGAATAGCAAAGTCTTCCGTTTTGTTGTTAAATTTTGTTAACGAGTCCCGAATCGTTAAAATTGAATAGTGAATCCCACTACAGGATTCACTACCCTACACAATCATACGATCAATTACAAAAAGCTGACGGAATACTGTCCTACTCAAAAAATCGTTTCAAAATGGCGTTGTAGATGCCACACTATCATACAAACCATGATTTGGCAACTCTGATCGCATGGACAATACTATTTTATGAATTTTTTCAAAAGATTATCAAATAAGGTACCTTACAAGTTAAAATCAAAAGTTTGGTGGAACCAAATCGCCTAGTGCTTATCAGCTGTTGAAGCAGCCAGCTAAACAATAATAAAGGCAATCGGACATTGAAATTTACAATTTCAAAAATAAATCGATCATTACGGTTCCATAATTTTGCATACATATTTATTTTGTTACTCCTTAAGCAAAGCAAACAGTTTTTACTAATTTTCACAAAAATAAATAAATGTACAAAAGTCCATCCGATTTTAAAATTGTATGTAAATGGAAACAACTCAAAAGATAATGGTAAACAAAAGTTCGAGATATTAAGCACGTACGCAGGAATAACAACAACATAACGAAAAAGATACAAAAAGCAAAATATTTTTAACGCAACATAAAACAAAAGAGATAAAATAAAACAATCTTATTACAACACCCAAGATGTTGCAGCTAGTTTTTGTTTATACCAAAAAAAAACTAAAGTGCGATGAAAACGAAGGAGAAACAATTACCATTAAATGTAGAAAAGTAAATTATATTGAAATAAATGGCTTGCGTTCAACGTCCGTCATCATCTCTAAACAAATTGCTTCCACAATAACAACAACAACAAAACTTCAGGCGTTGATTGCAACTTGAATAAAAAAATTTAAGATATCAAAGTGCATTACAAGAAAAACCATTAAAAGAAAAACAAAACAAGAAAACTTTTTATAAATTTTTGTTTATAAAACTTTTCAATGAAAAACTAGTATTTTTGTACGTGTGTATTTCTGTAGATTTTCCTTTGTGTTATTTCTTTTAGGCATTTTATTCTAGACCAACGTTGCCAATATTGAGCTTTTGCTACAAAATTTTATAGATTTTTTTTGGCCTAAATTTGGAATGTTTGAAAAAATATATTCCAATAAAAAATATTTTTATGACAAAAATGTCTATGTAAACAATTCGATTAGAGATTTCAACAACTCTCACGGCCAAGTAACAGCTAGCAAAGCAAGAACCATGATATAATAATAGAAGGTAATTCCATTCTCTCTTTTTGTCGCCATATTAACGTTCTGACGTTTGCGGGAATTATTTAAATTTGTGCTACCATATCACATACTCTGTGAAATCCCATTTTGCGTTTTTTCCTTTATTGAAAATTTAAAAATTAAAAAAAGAAACAACCCTTAAATTTAGGTGTTTAAATAAATAAACTAAAATTGTTTTCCATACGGTAGTAATAAACTTTTATAAGATTTTTTAATTTCCCTATATCTGACAAAAGTGTCTAAGTTTCCGTTTTCTTATTAAGTACAACTTACCAAAGGCACCCCTGGTATGTTCATTAAAGAAAATATATTTTTTTAACTTGGATGAGAAGCTAATCTGTCAGGAGAATCAAGAAAAATTGACAAATTCAATATCATAGGAACTTAAAATTAAAAAGTTTGGTTAATTTTATTATGAATGAGGGGGCTGCATGCAAAATAACTCTATGCAAAATTGCTTAAAAGCAAAAATGAAAAATAACCCAAGAAATTGCGGATTTCTTTCTATTGAGTGCTTTTCGTAATTTTTTAAAAATTTTCAAATGGACAATTACCCAAAACGTTTTAATGAAATACGGTGATACCATATTTGAGCGGTTTTATATTCACCCTTATTCTACTTGGCGATGGCGACATCGTCGTCACTTTTGACCGGACATCATTTTATATTGATGTAAACTTTAATTTGATTATAATTTTGTATTTCCTAATGCTCTTATGACGACGTCGACGTCTTTTAAAAAAATTTAATGTATTGGAATGATTTCAAATGCTTAATAAGAATCTCATTTAAGTTTTTTTCTATCACGTCGAGATTTTCCATTTCTTTAACTAATTTCCCTATTGGGTCAAACTTGTTATTTAAATCTTTTCTATTTTAAATTTTGTTGGCACTTCAGTCGTTTTTAAAAACCAAGGCGACGAAATCACCGTCGGTACAAGAAAAATTAAACGTCACATATTCTTACAAAATACCAAATAAAAATTAAAAAGTCATCGAGAAATGTTGATGTCGACAAAGGGAATACCAATTTAATTTCGTGAAAGGTCGTCGTATTATGTCGACAACGCCAAATTTAATAGGAGTGATTATCGAGAAATTCATCACTAAGAGTGTAAATTGTCCTAAAAACTAGCTTAGTAGTTACGTTGTCTACCTAAAACTACAGAATTGTTAACATTAAATATTTATTAGAATTAAAAAAAAATATCAATGCACTTACTGCCAGTATTGAACTTTTTATATTATATTTTTTGCCAAATTTCCATTTTTTCCAATTTTTGTACGGTAATTATTCATTTGGCGATTTTTAATTTTCGTTTTGTGGCGATATTTCATAAGGTCAATTAGCATGCATCTTAAATAAGATTGTAATATAATTTTTTTCTCAATATAAAATTGTACCTATAAAAGATTAAGGAAATCACAATCTACACCATGATTTATTCCTTATAAGTTTCATTATTAAACCAAAGTACGTTTTTATTTCATGTTATTTAAGTAAATTACACACTTTTTTAAAATAATTTCCAAAATAGTTTTTTTTCGTTTCTACTTGTGGCAACACTTTTTTTGCTGTTTACATAAAAACATACTTCAATAATTCCGGCAAACTTCAAACATTTTTGAAATGGAACTACCTTGTATTATTATATCATGGCAAGAACTACACAAAACAGGAATGCATTTAAACTATATTTTTGAACGTGCTTTTCTCCGCAGTGAATGAAATAAAATCTACAGAGCTTGCAGAAAACAAGTCACAAATGCAAAGAAAAATGCCATATTGTAGTATTAGGCACGTTCAAAAGACGTAGATGATGAGCTGAAGTGCTACCAAACTGTTGGCTTAACAGCTGTTCAACAGTTACGTCTTAGAAACACCTTGATAAATATACAGCAAAATTCATAAATGTAAGCAACTAAAAGGAAATAAATGAGGGTAAATTAACTAAACTAATTAATTTAGCTAAAAAATTGATAATACAGAATTTGTAATGAAGTTTCCATTAGAATATAAACGGCACAACTCTCCTTTCTTCCATCAGCTGTTCATAAGCACAACATGTTGACTTAAGTAACCAACTTTTACAAAAAATGACTCATTCCAAAGTATTTTCTAAAAAAAAAAAAACGAAGTTTTAAAATTTTCTAATATTTTTCTGTATAAAAGTCATTCTTTATACCAAATCCTATGTATGTTTCTACATAATAAAAATAGTTTTTTTTTAATTTGGTTAGTTAAAAATGTTTCCAGTGGCAACGCTGTGCAAGAGTGTAATAAGTGAATGTCTGCTGTTAATAAAACACTTTACACAGTACATACAAACATCACAAATTCATACATTGTTACATACATAAGTGTAAATATAAGCACAACTTCTATAAGTTCTATTTATTAAATTACATTTCATGCGTGCAGTATTAATATTAAATTAAATAAAGTATATGTATATAATTTATGTAGGTCGCTATACATAAATTACGTTTCTTTGAGGGGAAAATCGCTTTATAGAATCTCTCATGCATACATATGTATGTATGTACGCATAATAATTATAAAATCTAGGGGTTTAGATGAAAAGAAAATATTTGTTAACTTTACCTAGAACAAAATTCACCAATAAAAGAATTAAAATTATTAAAATTTCTCAATTTTTAATAAAAACTTTGTACCGTTTCACGCTGCGTTTACACCTGAAAATATTCTAGACAATAAACAATACGTAATAGTTGGAAAAAAACGCTAATAATTGTCGTCATAGCGTAAGCGCCAAATCACTGTCTTATTAACTGCATTAAGATATTCAAGACAGCCATTCAGACAATTGAAAGTGCATATTTTAGTGATAAATGTGTATCTATATTGTTAGTGTCATAACAGCATTGTCAGGTGTAAACGTAATGTAAATAAACTTTTATATACTAAACGTGAGCGCAAGATGTTACAAAGTGTACAGCATTGCATGTTTTTGAAACGAAAAATTGATTGTATGTGTAGTCGAATATTACTAAACAGTAAATACAGAGAACAAGAGAGCAAACAGTGCAAAAATCAGTGCACCTGATTTGACCGGACAGTTTTATCAAGTGCAATAAATATGCTGAGCATTTCATATTGTTCACTAGTTCATTTTACTTAAATTTTCTTGAGAGTAAAATCTCTGATTTTTGAGAGAAAAAATTAAATTAGATTTTTTTATTCATCAATAAAAGTTAAAAAAATTCAATCTACTACAGTTTTCTATTTTCAACCACTCAACGCGCAAATTAATATAAAATAACTAAAATACAAAGTACAAACCGTTGCTTTTAACATCATACATTTACATACATGTTGTCTGCTATAACAGTATTTCATATCAAGAGACACTATTGAAACAAAATATTCACTACTGAAATTAAATTTCAAACAACAACAAATATTGCATTGGTTGGAAGAAGAGCAAATGCTATTGTATGTTTTTATTTAAGAGAACAACAATATTTGTATACACAGGAAATCAAGTGCAAGAAAAAAAGAGACCAATTCATTATTGAACATTATGAAGTTAGTCTAACGTTTAGTATATACATAAGAATGTATTTAAAAAATCTAAATTGTGCTAAATTAAAAGTACAAAAACAAAAAATTATTTTTATACTCAGCATAAAGACGTTGTTTCTGTATTTTATTTTTGGAAAAAGTAAGCAAGCGTTGAATTTGCAGTCAATTTGTTTTAATTTAAAGAGTCAATTTTAAAAGGACTCAGTGGCAAAATTAAAGAGGCCTTCTCACAATCAGGCCTTCTATAAGGCATGCTTAGACCTTCTCTCGGATACAATCCTCATTTTGGTGTGCCTTCCAATGAAGGCCTATTAGAAGGCCTTGTCTCTTTCTTCTAAAAGATCTTCTTCTGAGTAGGGAAGTAGAAGAATGAGTACACATTCCCATTTTGTATGGCAAAAACATAATTTTCTGTTTTTAGATTTCTCATTTATAAAACACAAAAGTACATTGAAATGCCCTTTATCTACTTCATTCCTGATTGCGATTGAGATGCTTCGATATACCGATTGATACCGCGCTAGTCTATCAGCCTGGAGATTGACGTTTGAATCCCAAAAAATTTTAATATTTCAATTAAAAATAAAAATAAATTAATAATAAAATTAGAACAACAATAAAAAAACTTGTCCCAGAATTTTTTTTTAGTTTTTGCTACGAAAAGGCATTAAATTAAAGGCCTTCTAGCAGACAATTTTCGGAAGACGTTCTGGAACGCTTGCCGTCAGAAGCGACAGTGGCCTGCTCCGCAATGACAACCTGTGTAAAAAAGACATGAGATATATATATATATATATATATATATATATATATATATATTTATTACATATATATATATATATATATATATATATATATATATATATATATATATATATATATATATATATATATGTAATAAATATAAAATAAATTGGATTATATTTTTAATGAAGTATTAGTCTCCCCTTTTGAGGTAGTGCACAAAAATAATAATAATTCAAATTGACCCTCAAATTGAATGCAAAATTTCTACGTTGCAATCAACTTGAGTGAAGAAAAAAAAATGTTGCAATATATTGCTGATTGCATTTTTTTAAATCAAAATAATTAAATTTTAGTGCAAAGATTTTTTAACTCACTATCACTAATGTTGATTGGGGCTGCAAATTTTGCAATCACCATTAGAAATCAAAATAAATCAGTTAAAAGCAAGTTAGTCTCACACATGTAGGGTTCCGTACTATATTTAGTAGGCCTTTATAAATTCAAGTTGTTATTTTTTCATGTCTTATGGGGCACCCTTTATTTTTAAAATCAGTCATATTCACGAAAATTTCATCGCTATTGGAATACCCTTTAAGTTTTAGGAATTGTTATAATTACGGTTCAAAAAATAAGGTAATATACGTGAAAAACATGTCACTGATGGATCACCCTTTAATTTTTAGTAATTGTCATATCGGCCGTGGCAACATATCTGCTGTACAAAATTTTAAGAATTTATCTATTACGGTTCAAGAAATAAGGCGTTATACATGAGAATCACGTCACTGTCGGAACACCCTTTAATTTCCATTATTTGTTATAGTTTCCATAGTAATAAACCTCCTGTAAAAACTTCAAGAGTCTACTTATTATCGTTCAAAATTTAGGCCATATACACGCAAAGCACGTCACTCTCGAAACACCCTTTAACTTTAAGGTTTAATTTTATATAGTACTTGTTTAGAAAGCGAACACAGTGTTAATTACTGTCTGCAATTTTAAGTGGTTGCCTCCTATAGCTCAAGAAATAAAGACATAAAGGCAAATAACACCGCACTTTCGGAACACCCGATAAGTTTTAGTATGCAAATCACACCACTATAGGAACACTCTTTAATTTTTAGGTTTAATTTTTTAGACTTGTTTATAAAGCGAACTAAGTTTTAATTACAGTTTGTAAATTTTTAGTGTATGCCTCCTACAGTTCAAGAAATAAACACACATTCGTGAATAACACCTCTCTATCGGAACACCCTATAAGTTTTAATATTTGTTGTTATAGCGGCCACAGTTGTACACCTTCTGTGAAAATTTTAAGAGTCTACCTATTACGGTTCCAGAGATAAAAGGCGCTGACAGACGGACAGACATTGTAGCGAAAACAATAGGGATTCGTTTTTACCCTTTGGGTACGGAACCCTTAAAAATGAATGCAATAATTTTGCAATACCACTCAGTGTGAGTGAAGATTGCCGGGTAATATACACTAGTATAATTATAAAAAATGTATGAATGTAAATACTGTATTATTTTAAGTATATGTATGTGCAGTATGTATGTTATGTTATTTAAAAGTTTATTGCTGTAGGTTAAATAAAATAAATTTGAGCTGAATTTGATATCAATAAAGTCACTAAAAAGATCTTTAATTCAAAAACGTTTTTTTTTTTTTTGTCGACATGAAGATTTAAAAAAATATTGTGACACTGGGCGAAGAATACTTGTTTATGTCATTTTCCGTTTTCCATCAATGTTGTTTGATTGTATGGCGTTGTTTGAAAATAAGGTTGTCAAACCAAAATAAAACAACGTCTTTGTCATGTTATAAAAAAGCTTTTATAAGAAATGTTTTACCAACCATAATATAACTTGGAAAAAATATTGACATGGACATGGACACTAACATGATGTTAGTATTAATGTTTCTTATTTTATAGCGGGGTTACCCCCCTCTGTTAAAAAAACATTTTTTCCAAGGATGTTGTTGGGTAATCTTTATAGTTGAATGAAAAACGTATTCGATTTAAATGGTTTCAACTGAAAGGCACCAGTAAAACATTGTGGTGGCAGTGAGAGTTAAATTTATTGAATCATCTATGTATGTCAAAATTTAAGAATCAGCAGATTCTAAGGAAAGCCGAGTTCAGAGAAACTGGGTATAAGATTAGTTTTTCGATTTTAACATAATAACAATTTAGAGCAAAGTTGAAAAAAACATACTATTGTACATATGTATATACGAGTACATATGTATATATACAAATGCCCCTACTTCATTACGCCGTCACCACACTCGTAAGACCATTAAGATATTGAAAAATTATGGTCCATATTGCAAAACAGCATGTATCAACACGTTGTTTCAGGTGTTCTAGTGTGTATCCAGATTTAATTTGAATAAATTCTAAATTTTTTAAACCTAATTTTATTAGTAAACAATATTTATGTTTAAACAGAATTAAAAAATCTTGAAAATTAAATTATTTAATTTACTTGGTAGAGCATATTGTGTGTCACTGCTCTGCGACATCGATCGGCGCAAACTCAGATGTCGTGGGCATCATCAAGGAAATCGGGTGGCTGAGTGATATGTAGCAAGATGCATATAGGTCTCTATTTTTCTTTTTGTTTTAGATTTAGTTAGCTGAAGGGAATCACAATGGACCCGTCGGGTCTCGAACGTATATGCCATTTCTGGTACAACCCTTCTTAACCTAACCTAAAAAATTTATAAAAAACAACATCTCGAGTTTTTTTAAAACCGAAATTAAACCATGCGTTTAACTGCATAATTTTTCAACTGGCTTGCTGTAATTGAAATTGTACTTAATTAAATTTGTATTTATGTGTTTAACAATTAAGAAATCGTTCTTAAAAACCAACCAAACTTCCTTGGTATTTTTTTTTTACAACCATTTAAACAACAGTCAAGGCCATCAATAAAATATTATTCAACAAACGTAAATTGAACGATGAATTTAAAAAAAATAAAAATTAAAACATTTAAAATAAAGTTCAATAACAACAAAATAATTTAGTGTTATTGACACTGAAGTTGAATGCAAACACATACCGACTAATATATTTAAATACAATCAATACACATATTTTCAAGATTTAAAATCAGAGGAAGAAAATAAGAAAACTCAAAAGAGTTCAAAAAACTGCGCAAAATTACCAAAATAGTGATGATGTCCACAAGTTTCTTGTATTGTATTGTTCTTGAAAAAATTAACTAAAGGAGAAAAAAAAATATATGTATGTATATATGTACATACATATATGTACGTGAGGCTGGAATGTTGGTATAGGGAACACCATCAGTTTTTGTATTACCCGTTCTAATAGTGATTAAAATTTGTCTTTTTATATCAGCAGTTATTCTACAGAGTTTTATTGTGATAGAATCACACCTTGAGGTGGCGCAAATGCCTTGTCGTTTTTTAACCTTTATTTTTCATATTTTAATACCTAAGTGGGGTATAAAAACATGATAAATAAATTTTTTTTTTTTTTTTTTAATTACTTTTTTCTTTGTAGTAGTAAGGGGGGTATATGTATATGATATTGTGAGGATTTTTCTTTGACTAAAACTTGTTATATATATTTAGAATTGTTCTTTTATTTCTATATTATAGTTTTTGTCGATCCAAATGTATTGAAATTTGCTAAATTTCAATATATTTGGATCTGCGGCAGTTGGATTTGCGGCACCTCTTACCCTACTCCAATAGTCCTTAAACTTTACAATTGACTTAACAAGAGCAAATGGCTCTATTACATATTGAGATTAAAAAAAAAATGGTAACAACTCAAAATTCTAAAATTTTCAGGAGACAAAAACCTGTTTATGTGCAGAAGCAACACACTTAACATAAAAATAGAAATAACTGTATTTTTCCAGTTAAAGAAGATAGTAATGTGAAAGAAATTTTTGCAGTAGTTAGAGATATGTACTCTAAATTAATTTATGGGAAAAATCAGTTTTGGAAAATTTTGTGTTGTGACCCTTTTGTATTTAGGGTGCGATATATCTATAATACGAAAACTCGAACAAAATATTGTCAAGACGTTGATGACGTCGCGCCAACTGCTAGCAGTTAAAAAATTTCAAAAATTCCGAGTTGGTTTTGTTTGGAGCTGCATACCACAAAACGGAAAGTTTACTGAAAAATTTCGAATCTGAAAGAATCATTGAAATGGCTTAACATAAAACAAAGAACTGAGCTAAACACTATAAACTTCATTCAGAAAATCAAAAGAGAAGCGCCAGAATATTTGAAAGAGCAAATAACCTACGTAAGAGAAGTCCAACCATATCACCAACGAAATACTGAGGATTTAAGAATGGAAAGGGTATCAACAACTCCAATGCAACGATCATAGTTCTATAAGGGTCTTCAACTATACAACTCGTTACATATTAATATTAAAAGGGAAACTAATAATAATGTATTTAAAATTCTTGTTGTTTATTTTGTAAAACAAAATTTATAAAATGTTATTAAATAAGAGAATTGTAAATTAAAGTATTTTCAATATTACTGAATAAATAATTATAATTTCGGGTTGTTTTCTTACACCTACTTACTGCAATTGAAATGCAGGCGAGCAGTATGCTGGCTTTAAACCCGCAACAGTTACAATTTGTTTACAACCATGAACTTATTATTGTTGAATTATTTCTCAATAGCAACAAAGACATTAAAAATTTAACGTTTAGTCTAAACTACTTCGTTTGGGGCAGGCGGCCTAATGTGTTGTTGTAGGGCATTTTATGCAAACAAAAATCATTTTGAATTTTTATTAAAAAAGTCGTTATTTTCGAAAATAGAAAGGTTAAAATATTTTAAGACGTCTAAAGCAGACAATTTTAAACCGACAATGTCAAAAATTATTAAAAAAAAATGGTATGTTAATGATTTTGTACTTATGTAATCTGTCATAGATACGTTCTAAATATAGATACATAGTATGTAAATATAATTTTTTTAAGCCATAAAAAATCACTTTTCTAAGAAGAGATTGTAACGCAAATTACCAACCCATTTTAAAGTTTTCTATTCTTCTTATTGTTTTTATCGAATAAACTAAATACAATTTAGTTTTTGAAATGATTAATAAAATAGAAATTAAATGTTATATTACTTATAGACAAACTGTACAAAAAAAATGTTTTTTATTTATTTAAGTATAGCTCACAAAAAAAAAAACAATGGAAACAAAACAACAAAAACACTACGGCCTAAAAAAACTCAAAAACTAAAAACAAAAATATAGTTCCAAAATATGTACAGATTGTATATGGGCATGAATGTTTTGTAGGAATGAACGAACGTATGAGTGTATGTATGTACATATGTATATTAATATATTTATATGCTGTTTGCATGTATGTACATGATTCTCAACATAACAAAACTACACAACAATGGGAATCTAAAAAATAAAAGTGAACAAGTATTCATTGAATATAAATAGTTGGTTCTTTGCTTCCCTCTATTCCCCTAAAAAAACCATGAAACCCTTCTCTCTGTCCGCTCATCTATTTCCTACATCTACATACATACATTCATATGTAGTATGTGAGTATTTTTCAATTTACGCGTAGATTCGCTGGGTTTTTGTTGATAACACACTAAATAAATAAAAACGATTTGAAATAGAAGAAACCATTAACATTTCAGATGATATGTATTTTAAACTTTAATTCGCCGAATCAAATAATTCCTAAACTTTGACAATGTTTTTTTTTTTTTTTTTTTTTTGTTTAAAGCCACTTACACGATAACATTTTTCATAAAACTTGTTACATGTACCTTTTTTGTAGGCTTGAGATGTAAACAGCAAGCGGGATATGGAAAACCTCAAGGTTTGAAATTTGATTGGCTTTTTTGGCACTTGCTTTCTATACATTTCGTTCAGAGTTGTGTTTGAATTATTAATTTTGCAAAAAAAACATTATTTATCTTATTTATATGTATGTATGTATGTATATGTCTAATTCCTACTATTGAAATTTATCATGAAATATTTATTCCAAAAAATACATACATATATGTACATACTTATGTGTAAAAATCGAAATGATTACTATGGGAAAAGCATATCCAGATAGCAATTTCGCTAGTGTTTCACTCATCAGTGGATTTTTCCCAAATTTTCTGAAAAACTCAGATTCTTATGCCCAAAACTTAATAGACTAAATAAGAAGGAAAATAAAATCTAAATTTCTAAGACACCATGGCAACCATTTCGATTTAAAAATATATACTTTTGTTTTCTTTCAAGTTTTAAATTAAAAACATTTTTTCCAATCTTATTTATGTATCTATATCCTAATATGTATATATCTTTTGAAAAAGTAAAATGTATAAAACAAATAATATTTTTTTTATGAAAATTCAACAATTAATTTCAAATACCTAATTCTCAATAATAAGTATGTAATTGATATTTTGCAATTCTCTTCCAACATTACAGCTCAACCTTAACAAGCGCGTAAGGCGTAAAATATTAGACGAT
This sequence comes from Phasia obesa, assembly GCA_949628195.1. Classification (NCBI taxonomy): domain Eukaryota; kingdom Metazoa; phylum Arthropoda; class Insecta; order Diptera; family Tachinidae; genus Phasia; species Phasia obesa. Next base: position 152,407,933 of record OX451215.1, read on the forward strand.
ATTTTAAATATGTATTAGTTTGAGTTTGTAGATAGCATTAAGCTAAATTTGTCGAAGATTGATTGGCTTACCACGCTCCACGACAAATACATGCACCGTCTAAAAGATTGCAATTAAGTATCATTGATTAGTTTTGAAAGATTAAGTGGGTTAAAATTAAAAAAAAACAAGCTATTCCGTTCACTCCAGTGCTGAAAGAGAAGCAACGACAAGCAGGATAATTGCAACCGCCAATTGCTTGTCATTATAGATGCCCGTGGAGGTCACTAAACAAAATATGTTTTATAATTAGAATAATTTTTATTTTCTTCATTCAATTTATTTATTTTGATTTGTCAAGATACTTTCAATACAATTTTGTCTTTGGTTTTTTGTAGCTCATACATATATGCAGCCATATTTGAAATAAAAATGTATCATTATTTTTGTTTTAAACTCGTCAGGTTGCGGCGTACGTAAACTTCTGTCGGCGATTGTATATTTTTTAAAGTCTAAACAGCGATTCCAATTGTTTACAAGAAAACTTAACACTAGTGAGAAACTTTTTATTTCTTGTAAATACACTCTCGTTTTCTATAAATATTTGCTTTTATATTTCTACAGCATTATTGTGCGAATGTCTACAAAATTGTTTTTGCTTTATTTTATTTTTGTTTGAATATTTAAATTACGTTAATCATACTAAAAATAAAAATGAGATCTCTAAGCAATGAAATATGGCCTAGTCATGAGACTCAACTGTAAAATAAATTTAAAAAATAAAAAAATAAAATAAATAAAAAATAAAAATAACTGTAATTAAACAGTTTTCAGCAAAAAAAAAAAAAGTTTTCTTTCAGTGGGAGTTTTCATGTTAAAATTAAGTTAATAAAATAAAATGTATAGCATCCAGCTTTTCACAAATTTGTAAATTAATCAATTTTATAGTTTTATAGAAAAAACCTGTTCTACTGCATTAAACATATTACAGTCGTTTTTGTATATATGTAAGTATTTCAGTATGTATGTACATAAGTACAAACATATGTATGGATGTGTGATTTACGCTGCAAATTATAATAAATTTAAGTAAAAAAACAAGTTTCTCTTTTTAGCCATAATAGTAAAACAAAATCAACAACAAATTACGAAAATTTTGAAAAGATATTTTTTTGTTTGTTTTGTTTTCTCAAACATATCAATTTATTTATACTTTATTAATTTTAGGCGCATAAAAAGAAATAAGTAAAAAATCGCCTCCGTCACCAGTAAAAAGTGAAATCTATACCATAAAATTACCATTCTACTAGAAGCAAAATTGATAACGCAAATTTTAAGTGAAATTGTTGGTCCTTCGAAGTTTAAAACTATCAGTTCCCAGTGAATAAGACAACAAGAAATGTAAAGGAATATACATAATGTGTAGAATTGGATCAATAACTTGATAAGAGGAAACAAAACAACGTCGAATTGTCCGTCTAGGTTTGCAAGATGGATAATCCAATTACCCGATTCAATGTGACTTAATTCCATTAAAAATAGTTTTAAATAAAGTTGTGCAAAGAAATCATTTAAAATTTCATCAATAGTTAGAGACATGTTTTCAGGGAAATTATTTTTTTTTTTTCAGGGAATAAAATATAAGAAATTTAAATTATATATAATTTACTTTCAACAAGGTTCAAAATTAATCGGTTTAATTAAGCGAACATAAATATAGTATTTTTTCGAACTGAGAATTTAAAACAAAGTAAGTTTTTCTCTGAAACGGCGATTTTCAAAAGGCGACTGAAAAATGTTTTAGAAAGCTTAATCTACAACTTGCATGTCAGATACCAGATACACAACACCACCACAGTTTCGAAGAGAAAATAATCAATTTAAGATTCCAATTAGCTGTTTTTCTCCTTTCAAGTTGGATAATTGCTTAATGATGTGTATAGAGCTACATCGAAACTGGGTAAAATAGATCAATTAAAAATGTTGTTATTAAAAGAAAAAACTATATATATAAAAATGTTTTAAATATTGCAAATTTCTTAACAAACTGCATAAATACAATTCGGGAAATAATACATTTTATTTTAAAGCTTTTAAAGAATTTTGAAATGAAAGTACGAGTATAACATCAGGTTAATTAAAAACTTAATTAATAATTAAAATTTTAAGTTTAGCATAACAATAGTCACAGACAATCAGTCAATATAAAGCGGTGGATTGATTAACTAATATTTTTGTATGTTAAATTTATTACTCTGGCGACTTTCACATCCAGCGACATTACAACCGTAGTTACAACGGTATTTATTAAATTCTGAACAAAAAAAGCCAAATAATTTATAGTTAGTTTGGCCATTGACCTCTCAATATGAAAAAAAAAACGAACAATAAACAAGAAGGTCCGTAAAGCACAGCGCTTCCGAAGTCATTACTACATTAGGGAAGCTTCTCATACAACGTAGGTTGTTCCACTTCACTTAACAAAGGTATCATGACACAACGAGTGTATGTGGAAATACCCGTAATAAGTGAGGATATGCTTCCATTAACAAAGTATTCACTTACAGAACAAACAAAATACACAAGAAAATTGTCGTGACCCGACCTTAACTCCAAGGAACATCTATAGAACGAAGATAAATTTCATACATATTACAAAGCAATTCGTGTTGCAATCTAGAGGTTTGCATGAATTTGTTTGAAAGGAGCACATCACTGCGTAGTTAAATAGCAAATGAATCTTTTCAACACACTAGTCTTCAATCATCTCAAGTAGAAAGGCTCTATATATTTTATATTAATAGTAGTAATAGTGTAAAAAAATAACCCCTTTTCTAGCAGTTCTACATTACAAATTATGTACATTGTGAATATTACAATTTCTATTATGTTTTTACCTTCTCCTGTAAAGTTGCAATGTTGGGGTATTTCTATTTGAGCCCAACGATATGTATGTACACACACATATATGGTAATAAAATTTACTGAGGAACGTGTGAGTCATATATGTACATACATATGTACATATATACATACATATGTATATGATTTACAAATAGTTTTTTATGTGTTGAACACAAAGCCATTATTTAGAATTTTATTTTAATTTTAAAATAAATACTTTCAAGAACCTTTTGAAATAGTGTGATAAAAATGACCTTAATTAAAGAAAAATACAACAGTAAAGAATAAACAATAAAGTAAAAGAGCTAACGGGAAGAAAAATCGACGTTTACGGTGGAAAAAACAAAAATTCTTAAAAACATCCCTCTTATAAAGTCACTATAAATAATTTCCTTTGAAACAGGAAATGAGGTGGTCCGAAGTCATGTTTTAGAAACTCTAAAAGAAGCCACCCTTAAAAACAAATAGAAAGACGTAACAGTGACTTAGCAGTAAAAAAGCAAACAAATGCTTGTAAATAAAATAAAATAGACACCTCAAGTGTTTAGGTGTTCGGTGACAATTTAAACTTAATGGTAAATACATACAGCTGTATCTCAGCAAACACAAATAAAAGCCATTTTTAATTCATTTCTCAAACCTTTTACAAACCCAGGCACAATTCGAGCTTAAAGTGCAAATAAATAAATACAATACAAGTGATAGAAATATAACAAACAAAATACCCCTATCAAAATCCATTATAAACAGATCTCGTATAACAAGTGCAAAAAACTATACATAGAATAAAATAATTTTATAAATTGAACTTGAACTTGAACAAAAGATATTCTCACACAAAATAACTTGATATTTTAATCTTTTTAAACCATCTGCGAAATAAAAAGAAGATTGACATTTTCTACAAAATATACATTAGAATACCCTGAGCTACAAAAAGGGTTTAATATTACAATTATGTATTTTAAAGTTTTTTAATATGGGCCAAGTCATCTGTTAAAAAAATAAGCAGACATCTGTTATGTTCGAAGTCTGCTACGCACAATGGCTAAGATTATACTCTTTTTGAATGCCTTTATAAAACTAACATGGATTGAATAAAATATGTTCTAGTTTAGGAAATTAACTGTTAAAACTACATTTACGAAGGTTTTCATAACATTTGATTAGTAAAAGGTAGGACGTTATCAGACACCATTTTTCAGCTGTTGATTATTACAAGTGTACGTTCGGTAAGCCAAAACTGTTTGAAAAGCTATCGAACAAATGATCGTGCCTTTAAGTTTAAACGTAAGATTGAGGGCCTATTTCACAATGTCGACAGAGTTCGTTCTTTCTTACAATTATATTTAAAACAATGATCGAATACTTTCGACATTGTGAAACTGCCAGTTAATCTTTTAGAGTTGCCATATTTAAGTTTTCGTCGCATTTCTAGCATATAGAATTTGTTATATCCACATTTTGTTTGTTAAAATGATTATACATAGTTTTTGTTCATTTTTTTTTTTTTTTTGTGAGTTGCCATTTCTCTTATTATTTTAAGTTGCCACTACTTTTATCTTTGATTTGCCAAAAAGTATTCATGTGTAGCTATGGCGTCACTATAATTTATAGTTTACTTTAACCAAAGTTACATTTAATTATGGCCCTTATTACGGTTTACATCTCAACTCTACTTTAGTTGAAATTTTACAATTTGGTATTATCAATTACAATTCAACTTGTCAAAAATTTTTAAGTTGAATTTAAATTGTGTTACAACTCTGTTTTAGTTTCACCGTTTACAACCCTGTGTTAGTTCGGTTAACAGTAGCAGTTGTTTCAAATTGCAACTTATCAGTAGCAGTTGTCTTTCAAGTTGTCCTTTAGACAACTGAACTGAGTTGAGTTGTAATAGGGGCATATGTGTAAAAAACAGCCCTTAAACAACAATTAGAAAACAAAAAATATTACATTTACTTGTCAGATAAAGGTACCTCAATGTTGACAAACTTTTTTTTTATTTTATTTTTTAAAATGTTATGCATGAATACGTATATATTGACTTTGTTACCTAGGATTGTCAAAAGACAAATGAGTTTGCGCATAGCGCTAAAAAAAGCGGATGGGTTGATAGATGAATCATAAATAACATGACCAGATTATCCCTCTTATAATAATCGTTTTCTAGCATTTCAAAAATTGTTTGTACACATTTCTTTATTTTACGGTTTAAATAAATTTGCTTTAAAGAAATTTTTGTTAAATAAATACATACATAATATATTATTGAAAGCTCAAAACTCCATTGATTTTAAATTAGTTTTTTCATATATTTACAAACATATATTATTAAAAAAAAAAACTATAGAACAAATTAAAGTTTTTTTTTTTTAAGACAACGCTACCTACAAGGCTTTTTGCTTGCTTGTTTGCCTATAACAACCAGTCTTTGTTGGGAATCGAACCTGCAACTTCCAGACTAATGGACTAGTAGTCTAGCAATCCGTCTATCTAGGCGAGTCTATTTAAAATTTAAATTGAATAAAACCTTCCTTAGAATCTCGCTTATGTCATTCAAATCACCCTTTTTGATAAAAAAAAAAAAAAAAACATGTAACCATGTTAATCATTAATCCTTTTAAAATAGCCAATTATTTAATAAATAGCTGAAGTAATTAATATAAAAAATCATAGAGCAATTATTTTATGAAAATCAGTTGCAATATACGGACACCAAACAAGGTTTTAAGAAAAATAAAAGCAAACCTAAAAACGCTTTCTATTCCAAAATTTGCATCTGAAGTACAAGCAAGTCGAGTTTTTACAATTTAATATTTTTTACTTTAAAATCTGTTTTTTAATTTTAATATTGTTCATCACCAGGTATATTTAGTATGACAATGCAATGATCACATACCTTTCTTTGATATACTGGATTAAATCCATATAATAAAATCGAGCTGCGTTCACACACGTTGTGTGCGTAATCCGTACAAAATTTTAAGGCTTACTTTTATAGTGCTTCGCGTATACGTAAATATTTACGTTACATAATTTTTTTTTTGGACTTAAAGTTTATAATTCTAATATCTAATCAGTTAAATTGTATTGTTCTTTTTTTATATTATTTATTAATCATTTATTAATATTAGAAAATTATTTTTCTTATTGTATATGCCTATTTAATGTCCAGTGCTTAATTTAAAAGATTTTATATCTTATTGCGCTGGTGACAATATTAATAAACAAACAAACAAAGGTACGCATCCCTGGATAAAATTCTAAAATTCATATAAAATTATAAAATTCTAAAAATTATTGTAAAGCTCTTTAAAAGGTGAGTAAAATATTTTAATAATAATAATTCCACAAAGTAAAAATACGTATGATATACAAATTTTATTCAATTGGAAGTTTTTATAGCATTCATTTCATAGTTTGTCATTATTTTAAAACAGCGTTATCTGTTGCGCAACTGTGTTTAAAATATCCAGCTTTAAAAAAAGGTGGTTTAAAGTATGCAGTACCTTTAAATCGGTAAAATTACGTTCTTTCACTGCTTTTTCTTCACTTTCTTTTGGAAATAAGATATTTCTGCGGAAAAAAGTATCCTATATTGGAATCAAGCTATTAAGGTACCCCCTCACACAATTTTGTTATAATTCATCCAGTAGTTTTTACGTGATGCGAACGCAAAAGAAAAGCAGACAGACCGAAATAACTTACTATTTTATTATATGTATAGATTAGTGTTTATTTTTTGTATAGAGATTGACCTGTAGCAAACATTCGGTTTATGATTAGAGATTACCGTGTTAAATAATTAAGTCCTGTAGTATTCTTGTAGTATTGTAGTATTTTTTTCTTATGGCAACGCTAGATGGCATATCCTTTGTTTGGCAGAAACTGAATAATGGGCTTAAATTTAAAAACGTTAAAGCAATAGTGAATATGATGGCGGATCTGTTCAGGGGGGTTACTGCGTATTTCGATTCGAAAAGGAAATCATTCGAATTTGTATGACTTTAACATTGTGTTTCGAAAAAGATTTCTTTCGAATCGAAATACGCAGTTGCCCCTCAGAAATGCTAATCCCATACAAATTTTTTGTTTACAATTTTGAATGCGAAAGTTTTTATTTTGTGAATTGAATGAATATCGAATTTATTTTGAGAATTTAACAAAAAAAAATAATTTATTACTTTTTTATAAGTTAAATATGGTTATTTATTTAATGCATTCGCCATTTTTTTATGCGTGTTTGACAACTTACCTTAGATTAAAATGTAGGGTCTAAAAGATAAATAAACACAAAATTTCAAAAATGGAGAAAAGAATATTGTGCTCATTGAAACCCATTGTGCGCATCGCAACTGCCACAAATTTTAAATCGTAATGTAGTTTTGGAAAATCCTAAGTATTTACTGTTACTAAGCTGTGATATGAAAACGTAACATTTTTTTGTTAAAAATATACATTTAGTTTTTACAACAAATGAAGAACTCTTGCTGTTTTGAATAATACCATAACTGTATTTTATTCCTATTACATAGTGTTTAGTATGGTTTTATGTGAAAAGAATGCAAAAAATAAGCTGTGTGTCGTTGAAAATGTATTTATACATTTGAGGTAGTGCAGCTATTTATCCAAAAGTGTTATAGTGTTTTTATCTATGATTCTTTTGTATTTGAGATTAATGGCACGAGTGAGTGCACTGAGAGAGTGCAAGGTTAATTTAATTTCAAATTTTTTACGTGTTTATTATTTCTCTTGTTTGAAGAATTTATCTTTTATTTAAATTAGTGGCTCCAGAGAAATAACCCAATAAAATGGGAGATATAAAAATCGTAAATTCTCTTTTACAAGGTGACTTAAGTCATGGTAAATTTCCATCAACATCTAATAAGAACATTTAAACCTAAAAAGGAGATGAAATAAAATTAAAAATGAAATAAATAATGGAATCGTGGCATTTGCTTAAGACTACGTCTTGACGAACCCCTGATTTATTCAACCATTGGCCAATTTCATTTGCGTAGAGACCATCGTTGTCGATGTCATGTTCTTGCTCAAACAGCATTGTTACCCTCTGTCTACATTAGATATAAACTGATAAACATTAACCCTAACATCATGTTCGAATTAAGTGGAGATGATGTTGTTTCAAAGTGTTAATATTGTTTTTAAAACATTTATTATATAAGCTCTTTTATAACATGACAATGACGTTGTTGTTTTATTTTAGTTTAACAGTCATATTTTCAAACAGTGCCATCTGTTGCTCAATAGTACTCTTACTATCTGCATTGCTATAAGCATTCCAATCAGAACATGACATAAACACGTATTCACCACCTAAAAATACATGAACAAATTAATACCGTTTCGCTGCCGGCATCATGTTCAAATCGATAGCTAGTGAAGACGGAGTGTTATCAAATGTTCATTTAAGTATGAGAGTATGCTTTGGTATTTTTGTATGAAAGTTTGTTGATCAAGCGTGCCAATTCAATTTGCCATGCTATAAGCATTTAAACCAGTGATGGGATCTAACAATGTTTAAATTGTACCGCCCCAGTGATAAAATTTTACCAAATCATCATCAATTGTACCAACATTTGACATAATGGAAAAAAAAACAAGCAAAACATACAACCCGCAATTCCTAAAATAAATACCAAAAATCCCAAAATTGGAATTTTTAGGATTGGCCCATAAAGTCCACATATGGACTAGGGTTATGAAATACTTTCAGCAATAATGGGAACATATAGCTTTTTTACAGCAGTCTTCTTTTTCCACAGTGACATCTGTTGTTCAATTATTATTCCTCATTTTTGGTAATGTTCAACCCTATTTGCGACGTCGCGGGCGCTGCTAGATACAATGCAGTTTGCAGCAAATCAAAATAAAAAGTAATTAAAAACGAACGGGCATACATACATACATATTTTCAAACAGTGCCACACACACCCTACAAGCAAAATGGTAGTCGACTACGAAAATAACACACTTTAAGTTAACTTTTATGGCCTAACTATAAGCTAACTACAATGTAAATGCAAAACCTTCCCAAAATCAAAAATAAAATTATTTTTGACAATTTTGTTTTAAATATTTTTCATTTCTTTTTTAAAATTGTAAAATGAAAATTTGTCACATCCCTTGCGATCTTTTGTTTTCTTAAATTATGATCTTAATGTCATTTGGTAGGAAATATCTTACTGACTATCGAGCATTTTTAACCGACTTCAAAAAAGAAGGAGGTTATCTATTCGTCTGAATGTTGCTTTTTTTTTTATGTATGTAACCGCAGAACTCAGCCATTTCTGAACCGATTTTAAAATTTTTTGCTTTATTTGAAAGGTTATGCTTCAAGGTTGGTCCCATTTTAAAAACAGTTCATTATATTAAAAATTAAAGGGTGTCCCCATACAACATACAGGTTTTTTACGTGTATTAAGAACCGTAAAGGGCAGATAATTAAAATTTTAAAAAATTGCTTGCCGCTATAGCTCCCAACAGCAGAAATTAATAAAAAAATAAATTTAAAATTTAAAGGGTGTCCCCATAGGTGACATAAAATGACCTATTTTGGTCTATCTTTTGAACCGTTATAGACTAAACCTTGAAAATTTGACAGAATGTCGACTACTATGACCGTTATAATAAAATGTATAAATACTCAAAATTTTAAATTAAAGGGTGCTCCAATAGTTCATTTAATTTGATGTATATGGCCATACTTTTGAAAAGTTGTACACAGACCGCTGAAATTTACAAAGAACCTGTAGTGCTAAGTCAGCTATAACAAAAAGTATAAAATTTTGAATTTGGAACTTAAAGGGTGTCCCAATAGTTAATGTAATTCTATGTATGTGGCCAAACTTTTGAACTGTTAGAGACAGACAGCTGAAATTCACAAGGAACCTGTATTGCAAAGTCCACTATAGCAAGTATACAATTTGAAGTTAGAAATTAAAGGGTGTCCCCATAAATTTCGTAATTTGATCTATATGACCCTATCTTTTTAACCGTTAAACACAAACACTTGAAAATTAGGCAGAATGTCCACTACTTTCTCTGGTATGATAACAAATATAAATATTTGGAATTATAATGTAAAGGGTGTCCCAATAGTTCATGTAATTTGATATATATGGTTAAACTTTTTAACCGTTATAGACAGATAGTTGAAATTTACAAAGAATCTTTGTGACCAAGTCCTCTATAACAACAGGTCTTTAATTTAACATTGTAATTTAAAGGGTGTCCGAATAGGTGAAGTTATTTGATCTGTGTGCCCCTATCTTTGAAACCATTATAGACAGAGGCTTGAATGGTGTCCCCATACAAGACGGATGCTGGTGAAAATAACTTAACTTTTAAACAGTAATAGGGAGAGGCTTCACATTCAATAGTCTTTATTTTTTTCCCTCTAATTTTGGCGCATCTTTTATTTGGTTTAAATCTAATTCTTACAGATTACTTCTTACATTTTTAGTTTAGAATTGGTGCCCTTCTATCTGTTTTGAAGTCGGTTTTTTTTTGCAAGAATTATATGTATTAACATTTTTAGTTATGAAGCCTTCAATCAAAGATTCAGGAAATAATAATAAACAGGAAAAAATTTATTGCATATTTTTACAAATTCGCTTTATAGCTAACTGATATATATTCAGTTTATAGCTAACTACAAATTGACTAACTTTAAGTTAACTTCTGAGTAGTCAGTAAGTAACTGACTACACCCTAGGACATCACAATGTTAAAAAAGTCAGTTATTTTTAATAAAAATAATCCAAGTATCAACTACTACTGGTTGCAAATAGTTATCTTAAAGTGCATTAAAAGTTAGTTGACTTACATACATACATACATACATACATACATACATACATACATACATACATACATACATACATACATACATACATACATATATACATGCATACATACATATTTATTAACAGCCAAGTTTTAAAGTTGCGTGCAAAAAAAATTTAATGTGCTATGTACATAAAATTTTAATGTACACCTTGAAAACACTGTAAACCTTCTATACATTGAAGACATTGCCTTTCTTTCGACATGTACATCTGATATTAATGTGTGGCTATGACTGTACTTGTGTACATCTTGTGTATATGCTTTAGCAAGAAAACACATGGGTGGGAGTTGCCATATTAGTGATTTTTGTAACTTTTGAACTAGAGACATAAAAATGATATTGGGTATTTACAATATTTTCAGTATTTGCTTTTACAGCACACACACACATTAATCTTATGAAGTTACAAAACAAATTTAATGTTATCTTCATGTGCATAACCAAATAACCAAAAACGGCAACGCTGTTTGCTTTTACTGCGCACACACACATTAATCTTATGAAGTTACAAAACAAAATCAATGGTTAATGGTTAATTCGATGCTTTTAATGTCTTCAATGTACACATTTAGATATAATGCACAGCAGTAGACACTCAAGAATTATTTGTGTATAAAGTGAGTCATGCATACATTTTTCAATGTATTTTTCGATGTCCATTGTGTAGCTTTGTGTGTATAGAGGATAAAATGTGTACACTAAATTAATCTCTGGTAGGTATTAATTTCATTTTAAATTCAATAAGTTTCAAATAGTTTAAGCCAAGAATAATAGCAAAATGTATCATTCTTGGATTAAACCAAATTAACCTAAATTTATAAAACGTTATGTACGAAAAATGTTATAAAGTTTAACAATATTCTTGCTTACTCGATTGGTAGGTATGTATGTACATAACTTTAAAAATAATAAAAATATCCTTATTGAACAAAATGTATAAATATCTACATACATATAATTTTGTTTTAGCAAAACAATTCATTACATACATACTTATGTACATACATATAAGTTTTTCTGACGCAACTCTAAAAAACCTGTAGTAAAACGTTTTCGCAGTGATCACAATATTAAAAGAGAGTATAAAAAAAGAGTATAACAAATGAAACAACCACCAACTTGACCAAACTGTCGTAAACGACAAAGTAATCATATATGCAAGATTTTTCCCCTGTTGTTTGACTTTTCTAATCTAGTGTCTATACATAAAAATGTGTCTTGATAAAAGTCTAATTTCATATAAAAAAACATTATTTTTAATACTAGGTTTTTTATATGAAATTCGACTTTTATCAAGACACATTTTTGTCAGGTAGGTATAGACATTAGGTAAATACAACTTAAGTGAGAAGTAGTAGTTCACGTCACAATAGTAGCAAAAGCGTCTTGTATACTGTCGATGTTTGATAAGTTTGAGATAATTGTCACTTGAAATTGTGCCTTAAAAAATTATGGATGGACACGGTGGGGGATAGAAGCTCTCAAGAAATAGCTGACGACAAGTTGGAAGAAAATTGCGCTTAAATTTCTCCAAAGACAAGGTTGATAAAGTTCTAGCGTCTGCATTCGCCGGCAGAATGCAGGAAAATGTAACTGCTTCGGTCTTCTATATTTTGGTTGCCATTTGTTAAACAATTTCATCATAATTATTTTTTTTTACGAAAAACTGCTGTCTTACCCATCCTTTAGGAAGTTCTAAAGACATGGCCATTGGCCAACTGGGCAACTATTTAAAGTCTATTTATTTTACTAGTGGTACAGCTGATTGCTTTTTTCTTTGCTAATTATGTAGTTCAACATGTCAATAGTTGTCTGTTTTACAAATACATTAGTATTTGTTTACATATTTTTAAGAGAGAAAGCAACAATAAGAGTTAATACAAGTTACAATTCCATACATGTCGTGTCAATTTTCTTGTCACAGCGCCATTTTTGACATTTCGAAAGCACTAATAAAAAGCCATGTTGTTTTTGTATTATTATATTAAATATAATTTATACGCTTTATATAGTTTTATGTTTTTCAAAAACTTGCAATATTTGCGATGAATGATGAAATTTAGAGTAATACAACGCAAAATAAAAGTCGAAAGTTGGGCGTTTTTAAAAAATGGTAACGTACTTGACGTAAAACGTCAATGAATACGGCACTATGCAAAATCTATTACAAAAACGCCATTAAAATCCGACCGTGTTTGTCGTATTTGGCTGTCAAAAGTACATAAAGTTGTCGTTAAATAATTTGCTCACGACATATTTAAATTAAATAAAAATAAGTTCAATGGCAGAAAGTGAAATGTAAATTTACAAAAAATATAATTAATCAGGCATTTCCCAGAGTAGTAAAAGTACTTGAAGTCTAATTTTGCAACTTTTTTATTTTTATTTTTTTATTATGGTTGATGTGAATTTTAGCGTAGAAATTACAATGACAATTTGCCAAATTAGTAAAACTAATGGAACAAAAACCTTAGGTGCGAGCCGATTTTAAATTTGAATTGAAAAAAGCTCGCTCATAATAAAGCGGAAAGTTATGCTACAGGCTATTGAAGAAGCAGCAATTAATTTAATGGACATTCGTATTCTTGTCCAATATAAAGACACATGTGGACTAAAATGAACGCAAACAAGCAAAACTTAGCTGCTAATTCCACCAGTACTGACGAAATCAAAGAATTATGTACTGAAGAAGAATTTAAGCTAAAGAAGAGAAATTGCATCTATATAAAGCAGAACTAAAAAAAGGATGAACACAGAAAAGATATTTTAGAAATTCGGAATGCTAAACTTCATATTTAAAAATGTAAAATCGAATTCAAAGAGTTAAAATTTGGAATGACTTTTTTTAAGTTTTTATATATACAAGTATAGGTATTTCAGTTATTTTAAGTTTAGTGTTTACAAAACTCTAAGTTTTATATTGCTTTACATTTTTTTGAAATTTTTTACTTGTAATGTATTTTTGTTATTTCTAAACATTTTTAGACACTTCTTTAACAGGCTGTTTCATAATCATTTAATTCCGCGCAATCTTTTACATTATGATTCGACTACAAATTTTGGCGTGTCGTAAATTTTAGACGGTAACATAAGATTTCAAATTCGACAGCAACAACGACAGCTGTCGTTTTTCAACTACGCCAAACACAATAAGGGTGAAGATCTGGCAACCTTGTGTAAAAGTAATTACTCAGGAAAATATATACTTGAGGCAGTACATATTTTTCTTAAAGGGTTAAACATTTATTTTGAACAAATACTATTAATAATTATGTTAAATACATACATTTATTAAAAAAAAAAAATTTTAAAAATATGGTAGGTACACACCAAGCAGGGAAAACTAAAAGTTTTATTTTAATAAGAATCAGTTAAGCTGTAATGACACTCAATTTTTCTTCTTTTTAAGATTTTGGAGAACAGTAGTGCAATTCACTAACTTTTAACGATCTAACACTTGTTAAATATATCAACATGTTTTTTGCTTGCACTAACGCGTTTGCGATTCACTAACCTATGGTTAACTAATGAAAAATACAAACAAAAATAAATGGCAATGCTGCTAAACAAAATGGTAAAATAGCGAAAAGAACAAAGAGGAATGAAAAATAATAAACAAAATATACAAAACTTTCTTTTTTAATTTTATTTCTAAAAAATTGTTTAAATTTATTTTTATAAGGTAGGTAAAATACATATGTAATTGTTTTAATTATAAATATTAATTATTTACCCCCATATTTATAAAAAATAAAACTTATTTGAAATGTATTTTAAAATAACTTTTGTATGCAAAATTAGTTCTAAAATAGATTTCAAATAATATTTTATATTTTACATTATAAATACATCTAATGGCCGACTTTATCGTTTGATATTTTGATAAAGTACACGACACAAATATAGTTGCAGTTAAAATAACAATACTCGACTTGTCAAGAAAAACAGCTGTTTTATAACAACATCAAATGTTATTAAAAAGCATTTCTGAATAGCAAAGTCTTTCGTTTTGTTGTTAAAGTTTTTTAACGAGTCAAGAATCGTTAAAATTGAATAGTGAATCGCACTACAGATGTAAGAGTTCAGCTATATTTGAAAAAAAAAATCTACGAACTTCAAAATTTCTATACAAGTTATGGATAAAGTGAAAAAAGTAAAAAAAAAACTTAGCCTAAAATTTACATTTCAAGCTTTAAATATTACAGTGTTGCTAATTCATTAGTTTCACACTCGAATACAGCGATTTTAAATTGTATTTTTTTTAACCTGCATTTCTTCGGAACGAAATGATACACACCATAACGATAACAAAAGAAATAAAAACAAAATCATTTTTGTTTTCACTGCTATGTACCTATTTCTCTCTTTTAATCTTAAATTAAGAAAACGAAAAAAATTGAGTGTCATTACGGCTTCGCCGAATAAAATAAAATAGCACTAAACTTTCCATCCCTGGTATATAACTATAAAAACAGAAACAACTTGGGATTAAACCAATATTTGACTCTCATCTCTCAAATATTTAAATTTTAAATCACCACTACTACTAACACCCTCTTTAGCAAATACACAAAAAGTCTTTGTTTAAAATTTTTCAATTGAAAAATACAGTTGAGGCTTAGAAAACTTTTTCAAAATTAGAAATAATAATTGTACATTATAAAAAATTGAATTCAAATCTTACATTTTAGAAGCCATATTTAATGCGCAGGAATGATTTCTTTTGTTGTTGGTGTTAAAATTTATTACATTTATATTGCACTTATTTTAGCTTAAAAATTGTTTTAAATTAAAAAAAACTGTGCCGTTGCTGGTTGAGTATGAATTGTGAGATGTGTTCATATGCGTACAGAGTCTTATTAGTCTAAATGATATTTTTTAACTAATTTGTACTTTTTTTATTTGTAAAAATTTATTTAATTAAAAAATATTTTAATTAAATTAGTATCACAAAAAGTTACGAAAATGCAACGATTTATTTCTTGTTTGAAGTTTTTCAATTAATCACACGATTGACATTGAAACAAAATTTTTGTTAAAAATTTGTTTCAAATATTCATGATTTTGGCTGTATATATTCCTCCTTGGTAAAGTAAAATCGATTTTTTGGCTCTAATAAATTAAAACATTTGACTGAGTTTCGAATCTTTTTGCGGGTAATGGAAAAAGTTAGAACGGTGTTTCAGTTAATTTTATCAAAAATCATTTAAGTCACAAACATTGAAACATCACAAACAAACTAAAAACATATCTTATGTATTAGAATTTTAAATTGATTATTTTTTTCCTTATTATACAAAACACACTTTTAAATAGACGTTCTTTTCACAATTGTTGTTAAATTGAAACTAAACTGTAGCTCCAGCTAGTTCACTGCAAAAATGTTATATTGTTTTCACACACACACGCACTAAACTAAACGTAAAAAATTGTGTATTTACATTTCTCTTTTGGATATCTTTCTTCTTTAACTATGTATATTAATTTGACCATGAAGATAGGAACAAAACGGAATATTTATTACTAAAGCACAAACACATACAGCATAACAGCTGTGACCGTGTTGTTTACAGGGTTGTCAGATTTGCGACTTATTTGGCGATAAAATTTTCGATATTTGTTGGCGATTTTTATGGACTTTTGGTAAACATTAGAAGCTGAATTAACAGTAGAAAGACTAAAATTTTGTATGTACCTATATTGCCCAAATAAAATTTTTTTCAAATTAATTTTTAATAATATTTACAGTTACATATATAACAAGATATTAGTAAATATTAATGTCAAAAATTGTAAATAACGAGGTTTCTTATTGATTTAATTGGATTCCCTTCTTGATAAAATTAAAAAGATTTACCACATGAAAATAATAAGGAATCTCTTTGAAAAAAACGCCCCTTCTTTCTGTCTAAAAATCTTTTTGATATTATTAGACATTTTTGGCTGTGTGTACTTAACTTGGAAAACAAGTTAATTAATTTTATGGTCGGAATAGCGTAATACTCTTTTTTTTTGTCAATCTTTCTGCAACTTTCCCAAATAGACAATTTATCATGTACTCGAGTGTTCTCTTGTGACGCTTATTGAAAACAATTAAAACTGTTATTTCAATACAGAGCCAAACTTGTCATATAATACTCAATTTAATAAAGAGACCTTTTTGAATATGATTATTCAAAATTTACGAAGCAGACAAAATAACTGCTTTTAGGCAATATAAGTATAGCACATATAAATATACTGAACGTCAAGGAGGGAGAGGTAATAAACGCATTGATGTTGTACAAAAAGTGAGAAAATTGTAAAAAATTCTGTCATTATATACATAGTTGTTTTTCTAATTGAAATTTAAAAGAAGTAAAAATGAATTCCTTTTGTAATCTAGTGTTAAGGAGAAATTGAAATGGATAATATAGAAATTGAAGTTATAAAAGTAAATCGTTTTCTCATTTTTGTGTTTTTTATTTAAATTCCAATCTATCATACATACATATGAGATAATAAGCAATTTTGATGTAACATTAAACTGATCTTAAAGTTGAACATATAAAAGTATAACTATAGAAATTGAACAAGTATATTCTGGTTAACCAACATTATTTATATTTGTACAAGAAATAATTAAAAAATTAATAACGAAATAAATTAATAAAATAAAAAAAATATTAGTATTTTATTCAGCCTTTTTTAATATTATTTAAATTAACAAGAAAATTGTCAAGCTTAAGGCCAGTTCAGTATAAAAACGGTGTGTCGTCTTTTTTCATGTAAATTAGTTACTCACTTCCTTCATAATGATATATGACGGATATTGAAATATTGGAAGCAAAAATAAAAATATTTGTTTGTCAATAATAAACTGGACTCAAGCTTGACCATTTTGCTTTTAATTTAAAAGAAAAAAAGAAATAATTTATGTGATAATTTAAATTTTGGTATTTCCTGAATAGAAGATCTAAAATATGAAATCTTTTTAGTCTTGGTATTTTATCAGTGTCATCTAATAAAGTAATAGCTTCTACGAGTCTCGGATTGGTATTTTTAAATTGCCTCAATATTTAAATGACTTGCAGTTCCCCATAGTTGAATACCGTAAGTCCAAACAGATTTTAAAATCGCTTTTGAAGTTTTAACTTGTTTTCAATATTAAGTTGAGATTTTGGACCAATTTAGCAATGTTTTACATTCGTTAAATCCAGATGATTGCGCTTAGTTTTTATGTGTTATTTCCAATTAAGCCGACGATCCATGTGCAATCCAAGATATTTAAAACAATCATTTTTAAGGATTTTCATATTTGAAGATGACTATACTTTTGGAAACTTAAAGCTCTCAGAACATATACATTTAAACGAAATTCGGCGTTTTCAAAGATTTTTATAATAATATTCAATATTTAAAAAAATTATAAATATTGTACAAAAAAAATCATTTTGGCGATTTTTGACAATGATTTTGGCGAAATAGGTGAACAAAATCTGACAACCCTGGTTGTATAGTTGTAATAAAAAAGTGAAAACCTTATTTCAGTTTCTATAAAATGGCAAAGAAACAAATATGGCTTCCCGTTATCATTCTTTTAAACTTAGTGTGTTCCGTTAGTAAACTGTTCCATTTAATGTGTCTGGTATATTTGTCAAAACAATAATAGCCTTTTTACACTGACCAATATTTAAGTGAAACGTATGGAAAAAGTGAAACATTGGTACAGGGATCAGAGAAACAAGTCGTCGTAAAAACAAGGCGGCGGCGGCTGAGCAAACAATTTTCGGCGGCGGCTAAAAGTCGGCTGAAGCCGACTTACAGCCGACTTAATCTGTTATCAAAAAGAACAACAACAAAAATAAACAAATACTTACATTTATTGATAATTTTTTTACTGCTTTTTAGGTAAAAATGACCATATAAATACAATTTTATTAACAATCAATTATAAATTAAAAGCTACAAAGTTTAATTTACATTTCTTTACTAATAGAAATTTGAATATAGAAAATATAAAGTATGACAAAACCCAAAAGAAAAATGTCGGCTAACATTTTTGAGCCGTGACAAGCCGCACTCTTCGGCGGCGGCTCGATTATTTAAATAAAGTCGGCGGCGGCTGTTAGCCGGCTATGAGCCGCTCGACTTGTTTCTCTGACAGTGATGTGACCGTCGTGTAGATCTATATATACTCCTCGGATTTCTGTAAACTTAACCTTATTGAACTTATTTTTTTGGAATCGGGACATTTTTTGTAATAAAAACCAGCGGAAAATGTAGTGGTAGGTTTTCAGAATAACAACGATTGGCATATAAATCATTTACAATATAAAATTGGGAGAAATTTAGAATTGTACTAAATCAGTCATTGGTGTACCATTGTACTCCAATATGCGAAAAATAGTTCAGTTGCACCATCTTTACCATTCCTGTCGTAGAGTATTTGAACCTGAAAACCGGTTTGACAGTGTTTTTACAATAGTAAAGAACTTAACAGAAGAGTAATTTCTCTTTTATCAGAAATTTACGACACACAGTGGTGTTCCTTTAAATAGAGCCACCTTTTACTACATGCATACATACATATGTATGTATTTCGAAAAAGAAAAAAACATACTAAATCTTCATATCAAAATTTTATTTTTGTGAGACCGAACAACTGACCAACTAAATTACTATATACGTAAAAACATTCTAAATTCAAAATTTTAGGTGTGAAAAAAATAGAACCATCCACTTCAATTATCTAAAAAAACTCAAAATTCCAAGAGATGAATAAAATAATATACTTTAATTATCTTCAAATTACCTCAGTACTTAGTGGAATATAATTTTTTAACGGCTTAGCACCGTTTTGGTCAACAAGTTTTTGGCATGTCTCAATCGGAATGCTATTCCATACTCGTTTTACTAATGCCCACAAGTAATCTTTATTAGTTGCATGTTTTCCCTTAAAAGCTTATTTAACTATTCTCCACAAGTTATCAATGGGTTTAAGACCGGCAACTGAGCCGGCCAACTTAAAACATCAACACCATTTTTTTTTTTAAGCCATAGATTTATGGATATAGTATAGCAAATAAAAGGTTTGATTGGAACAGGGCGTGTGGCACCTCCCACAAAAAGCGAAAATTGTTCGTGCACCTAAAGAAATATTTCCTTGAAATTTTGTACGAGGAACAGTCATATCGAGGTGTATAGTAGAGAAAAAGACTGGCTGGGTTGGAAGAACGGCGACGTTTACGCATTCAAAGTAAAAAATTATTGTCGTGAACCTAGGTCAGGGCTGGGAGTGCTGCAGACTATTGAATACGCCATACAAAGATATTATCCTACACTTAACGAACTGCCATAGTGACTATCTCTAAATATAACATCGGCTACTTTGACGTACGTTTTCGAGTAAAATCTTGGCCATACTTTTACTTAAAAATGTTATTTTTTATGATGGGGGTAGTGAGTATTCAAAATTTGTGAATCAATCACTTAGCTAACCAGAAGTTAGATCAGTTAGATAAAGTGATTTTACGAATAGACCTGATAGATATTAAAATCTAAATTTGGCTTTTTTAGCCTTTTATGTATGTACATATATGCCCAACTCTGACATACATATGTAAGTATGTATCCAATATCAACAATAAAATTAACCTTCACACTAAAAGTTAATAAAATTTGGGGCGAAAATAAGTATATACATATGTACATATTTAACTGATTAAAACTTGAAATTGTAATTACTGCACTTTTATTTTAGTATGCAATATGAAAATAAATCATAAAAGCAACTTAAGCTAATCAGTCAACTTAAATCAGGTGAAATTAAAATAGAAAAATATTTTCAGCGTACATATCGCCACATAAAACGCGAAACGGATTTACCCGACAAAAATAGCGGTTTTATTGTCAAAATTTACAGCCCTAGTCGAATGTAACCACGGTCGTTTAGGATGATACAGGTATCATCATAAAGTGTAAAATCCTTCTTTGTGGGCTTTACATTATTTATAAATTAAAAGGTGAGGTAGTATCCAATAAGTAGATGCCATAACACCATATTGGTTTAAGGATCCAATTATAAAAAAGGTTTTTAATCTAAACTAGCGGTTGAGTTTCTGTCAATAAGCCACATTATTAGTGTCAATGTAGCTTTTCCAGGCTGCATTACAAAATTAAACTTAAGGTTCATAACAATTTATAACATAATTATTCATGACTCCGATTGTTACATTTACGATAAAACCGAGGAAGTCTTCAGTCATATATTATTACTGATGCAATACCTAGTCATAATTATTTGTTTTGAAATAAATAAGACCCTTGCAATCATATTCCAGAGTACGAATCCAATTGACGAGTCGAGTTTCCACATTTTTTATGTTACAAATGTTTCAACTAAAGTATCACAGGGAATATTTCCTTGGGACTAACCCTCATATTTCATTAAGAAATACATGATTTTGTTGTTATACACGTCAATTTGATTTTATTTCATAAAGCTCTTGTTTTTTATTGTTAGAGCCAAAGCTTTTATGTGAACATGCCTTTTGATAAATTGAACTATATTCAATCTTAACTGTGACTTCGATTTTTTGTATACCTATGTCTGTTAGCATTTAAGGTAGCGATATGTATGTGCATATATAATTATTTTCACTCGAATGCTAACGACTTAAATATCACGTAAAATGAAATGACTAAATTAAAAAAAACGTTAAAGAAATATAATAAAAACACGTAGAAAATAAACGCAAAGAACAGCTGTTTCAAATTAACAAGCTTATGTAGATGATTAGAAACACAAAAAAAAAAACAAAAAGTGATTTATTAAAGATGCAATAACAATTTATATAATTGTTGTTCTTTCTTTTATAACATGTATTTTATTCCATGTACTCTTGCAGACCTTATACATGATTTGATTAAACTATCAATATAAAATTCTATCAACCTTTGATCTGAATGGAATCAAAGAAATAAAGATGTAAGAGAAATGAAAAACTGATATCAATTTTATAGTTATTCAGCAGGTTCTCTAAAAAGTAATAAATTCATTGATTTTCCTTTAATATATCGTCATATGAAACGATGAAAAACCATGTAAGTAAAAATTTCAAAGTAGGTTTTTTAACTAAATATTGTGTACCATGTGAATATGCACGTTCCTACAAAGTTTTAATATTTTATAATAAAAAACAGCGATAATATTAACGAAACCAGAAAAAAAGCAACTACAATAATTTTAAAAATATAAACAAAAACCATGTAACTACTTGCTAGTAGCAAACGAATTTAATTGTTATTTTGAATTAGTAGGCTTTGTTTTATTTTTATTACACTTAAACAATTTATATCTATATCAAGTACATTCGTTAGCTTGAGGACATTTCAAAAATTAAGTCTCATTATCGCCGAAAACATACCAAAAAAGTATAGATATTCCGAGGCAGATTTAAGAAGTTATAGACAAATTTGTAATCCATACTTGCACGACTTTAAACCAAATATAAAAAATGGCGCTTTTTCAGTGTCATATCCGATCTTTATAGAAATATTAAAAGATACCAATTACTCATTATTTAAACTCAAAACGACCAATGTGATACGTTTAAAGCAAAAAACTTATCACATAATAAATTTGATCATCTCGGATTAGAAATTGATATGATGCGAATGGAAAAGGAAAATCACACTGAAAATCCAAAATCGGTTATGTGGGTATACTTATGTATGCTATTCTGTATAGACATGCAAGCAGTTAAACTTTTGCCTCAACTTAAGGCATACTCTTCATACTATAAAATGAAACTGCAAATCCATAATTTTATTATTTATAACATAGTATCCCACGATTCTGATAATTATGTGTGGATTGAAGTAGAAGTCTTTTAGCGTCTACTTTGACGACTTGCATTGTTAATCATCCAAAGGAAGTCATTATCCAGAAACATGATATTAACCACATCATAATCTAATCCGATGGCTTTTGTTATCAAAATAAAAATCTTGTGTTATTTTCAATAGTTGGCCACACGCAAGCTTATAGATTTGATGAAAGACGCCAGAAGAAACCCTTTTCCACTTTAAGTTCATCATATATTTCTAAAATATATTCTTTAATACGACCAGGTGAAATGTTTATAAATTTGCTAAAAATATATTAAATTTTATAAAAGTTGGGGGTCAAACTGTTAACATGATCCGAACTTTGGTATATGATCCCAGTGGTATTATTTATTATAAAACAAATATATCAAATGAGTATGAACGGCTGCCACAAAGGACTAACTATAAATTAAAAGCTGTTCAACCTTCCCAATTACATAAACAAAAGAGATTTAAAATTTCCTAAAAAATGTGGAAAGATCTTTATTACCTTAAGTCATTAATTCCAGCGGATTGTCAATTTTTACGACAGCATTCGGTTCGAAATATAAATTTTTTTGGTAATATGTATATTTGTTTTTCCATTACTGAACTATTCAGGGGGTGGGAAAAAAAGAATGCTTAAGTAACATAACGTAGCAAAAAAGCTTATAAATGTAATATTTTGTCAAAATATAGGACACTTTTCTTTAGGATGCTTAATTAATTTTTTTACATTTTATATGACGATGTGTAGTTTTATATGTAAATACTTCACAAAAACTTAATTCAAAATTCCCACCAAATATTTCGTCGTAACGAATTCGTTAAGATATTTCAGTTGTTTGTCTGAAAAAATATAAAACTTTGATTTATGTGTAAGTAAAAATTCTTATTAAATAAAAAAGAATTATAGTAAATATGAAAAAAATTAATCAACCCTTTCATATAAAAATCTTTACGATTTCGGTAATATTTCGGTTCCGAAATCAGAAGATTTTGCTGACCAGTCGTTACGAAATCGGATCATTTGGTTTGGTTGGTTTTTCATTGAAATTATGCATGTAAGTCAAAATGTCCCCTGAAGGAATCCTGGGGACAAGTGTCTCCAAGTCACCACTTTTGTCAACTATTTTGGTGACTCTTTGGCAACATTGTCAACAAAGCGTCTACATCAGAGTTGTAAACGAATCATTCATTTTTGAATTAATTCGCGAATCATTCATGCAATGAATTGGTAAAATTTTGAATTAATTCTTTTCTCCAAAAAACGAATTGAATTAAATTCGAATCAATTCATTTGAATTAAGCGAACATGAATTGCAATTCATTTTCAATTCAAATGAATTGGTAAAATGAATTGCAATTCATTTCCAATTCATTTGAATTGAATTGATTTTGAATTAATATAAATGAGTTAGAGAAAATGAATTGCAATTCATTCCCAATTCATTTGAATTGTTTTTGAATTAATTCAAATGAGTTAAAATATGAATTGCAATTCGTTTTACCAATTCATTTGAATAAACTCGAAAAATGAGTTTGTTATACATTTCCAATTTATTTGAATCGAATTGATTCTGAAAAAAAGACTGTAATGCAAAATCATCACCCTTTTTCCAATTATGTCTATTCGGTACTTTATAATAAATATATATCCACTATTAATAATGAATCACCCATTGTCTATTACTTTTAATCCAAGCATTTATTACTTATTTATAATAATTCTCTTTGTTACATTTATTTTCATTTATCTTAAGAACCGTTAGGCTTTAAGTATAAAAAGTCTTTTAATAAACGATGCTGTCAGTCTGCAGTAAACAGCAAGACTTTTAATTTATTATAAGACTACTTTAAGTAAATGTAATGCAGATAACTGAGGGCTTGACTTGCTTTCTTAAAGTATAATGTGCCGTTACCATCGTCAGCTGCTGTTGAACGATTGTTTTCGTACGCGTCTATTCTAAATATCCCTAAACGTGGAAATCTATTAGATGATAATTTTGAAAAATTATTATTGCTGAAAGTGAACGATGCATTCTAATTTAATCTAATTAGCATTTATATTATAATTAAAATAATAGAAAAATTAGTTGATGCCTATAATTCTTCCTAATTTCATCTTTTTTTGTAAAATATAATTACATTTTGTTAAATAAATATTACTTAAATATTAAAGAAATATTACTAAAGTGTTTGTCCTTTAATGTTCGTAGGTCACAAATTTCATAAATTATTAATAGGTTTTAGATACTGAATGTCTTGTCATTCAGTGTATATCAAAAGCGAAATAAGTAGTACTTCAAGAACCAAACTGAAAAACACCAAGTTTACTTCCATTGAATGCAATTCATTTTTGATTTGATAAATTTGAATTACAAGTTACTTTTGTAATTCATTTGAATTAATTCCAAATCATTTCAATTCAAATGAATTAGAAATGAATTGCAATTCATTTTACCAATTCTTTTGAATTAAAAAAAGAATTGCAATTCATTTTGCCTAATTCAAATGAATTGCAACTCATTTTGCCCAATTCATTTGAATTGGAAATGAATTGCAATTCATGTTCGCTAAATTCAAATGAATTGATTCAAATTTAATTCAATTCTTTTTTTTGTTGAAAAGAATTAATTCAAAATTTAGCTAATTCGTAATGAATTGAAATCAAAAAAGAATGATTCATTTACAACTCTGGTCTACATACATATATTTTCCTTTGCTGAGAAAAAATTCACAATTTATTATCAGATCTGTTCTAAAAATCACTTAATTTAATCACATAACGTTATTTTATTACATCTACTTCAGAAAAGTACCAAAAGTGTAGACTAGAATTACTAAAATGTACTAGTGAATAGTGTATAAAATCTCCCGTTTGCGTACTTTTTTCGTTTACTTTTTATCTCTAATTTCTCTTGGTATTAAGTACCTTTCTACAAAACTTTATTACAATACATCCAGTAGTTTTTACGTAATGCGCACACAGACAGACAAAATGGCAGACAAAAATTACAAAAATTTGTGTTTTTATTCCATATCGATCACTATCGGCGCCAACAACAAAATTTCGAAAAATATTTCATTTACAGACACAGTTATTAAATAAATATATGTATATAAAAAAAGACACAGTTATGTTACAGTGTTGTTATACATACCTATGTATAGATTATATATAAAAAAAACTACAAAAATAAGCATAACATATACATAAATACTATACCACGTGATTTCAAATCACGAACCGCCTTGAAATCACGAGTTTGATTTTACAGTATTCTGTAAATCACATAATTTTTTATTTTTTTATGTAATTTTAAAATTGCAAAACCTCGAGAAAATTGTTTTGTATTGCTTTCTGATAAAATTTTAATAAATCCTGAAGAGCCTAGGGTATCATTGTTGTTAAGGCGCTATTTGAGGCACTTAATCTTCCGACAGTTAAAATCACAAAAAATTAAAAATATCAAATTAGTCCAAAAGAAGTCTTTAAAAATGCGGTTTTTTCTTATATTTTTCTTCTAAATTACGTAATTTTTCCACAAAAATTAAATAGGGACCACAGAAATATAAATATGAAAATCAGGTCAAGTTCCTATCCAAAACTTCGACCGTTAAAAGTACTTATTTTGAAAATTTAATTTTCAGACACCAACAGAGCGGAATGCACATTGTTTATTCGTAGATAGTGTTACAATTTAACACCTAAAGTAGATAGATTAAATAATGTTGAAGACGGTTGTAGCGACCCAGTAAATGCATTATCTGCTAGCGTCTAAGATACAATTTTACCATTTTTTTTTTAATTAATCACCTAATTTGTAATAAATATATATTTTTTTTTTTTTCATTTAGAGAGAACTTAAGCTTAACTTCAAAATTTCCTCTGCTTGTTAAAAAATAATTCGACTAAGTTTTGCAGATCCAAGAATATTAAATATCTAAATGCATTTTAAAATTATTTGTAAAATGGAATATTGTCCTAAAAATAATGAAAATCTGCAGTTAAATACTTTTTGAGATCCTGCAGTTTTTGCCATTTTGTAAATGAAATTTTTGTTCTCTATTCATGTAATTGGAAATGTTGCGAATTTGAAGATAAATTAAGAATTTGCAATTTAGTTAGTTTTGTACAGGGTTGGAGAACTATGAAAATGGAAATGTTTATTAATTTAAGAAAAGATAAAAAATGTGTTGATTAAATAAAAAATTGTTACACAAAAAGAATGAACAGTGTTGTCAGATTAGGGAATTTATACCCAAATCGGGGATTTTTATTTGCTAATAGGGATTACAAATTAATTTAGTTTGGGGATTGGGGAATCCGTTGAGGATAATATCAATATTTTGGGGATTCTTATTTTTATTTTATATACTTTTTGGATTATTGTAATTTTATTATTATTTAAATTTTTCCTTATATAAAAGGTGTGATCTCGTACTCAACATTGGGAGCCCTCGGGATCCCAATTATGCCGAAAACTGTTCCCGTACTGCAAGATTGGGTAAAAGAGAGTAATTTTGAGAGAAAGTATTCTTTTTCTTGCACAAAACAGCCCAAACTTTTTATTTGGGTTGATTGTGAAAATACAAAACATTAAAATTTTTGAAAATAAACAAACAAAATTAAAAAAAAATAAATGTTTTTATGCTAACAAAAACTTAAATTTAACTAATAATAATTAAATTTTCAAAATTAAAAATCGCAAAGCACCGCGCAATCTTGTTTACTCAACAAAGTTTGGTTTGATACTAGATTAGTGTTAACTAAAAACGAATGTTGGGAGTAAAACAAATAAACAAAAAGTAACTTTCATTGCTAACCGACGGTTGGCTGAAGTAACAACAGCATATAAGGTGGTAAATATTAAAAGTAAAAATATTCAACAAGAGGGAAGCTTAAGGTAGTGGTAGACTTCGTTCTCACCAACTGACGATTGATAATTGAATACAAGTTTTCTCGTATTCCTTTATCTGGGTTTGGTTGGCTAAATAGATGATGCTTACAGCTAAAACACTACCCTAAGTAGATTAGATACAAGAGTGCTGATGAGGACGTGGCTGTCTAGAAAATGTGCATTCCGCTCGTGCTGGTGTCTAAAAATCAAATTTTCTCAATTTTTCTTTAATGTTATCACCTAATTTGTAATTTAATTAATTCTTTCTTAGAGAGAATAAAAACGAATTTAAGCTTGATTATAAAATTTCATTGTATGAAATTTAAAAAAATTTTCATAACAGATTAGAAAAAAAGTGTCATGTATGCAAAATAAATGTGTTTTTAATTTTTATTATGTGCGAATGCATGCAAAACACTTTGACATCAAGTTTTGGGATATAAAGTTGGTTTTTTGTGTTCCCGTACTTTCGTGCTTTTTTGTGTCTAAGAGAGTTTGTTTTTTTTTTTCTCTCATTTTACCGAACTTTTCCCAAAAAGTACGGGATCGCGCCTAAAATTTAAAGTATGACTGATAAATGAACATCAAAAAGACGTAACGAAAATTGTTTAAGCAACAAAAGATAATTCATTGAATTTACCCTGGATGAATGGATCTTGCTTACGATTTTGAGAAAGAACTGAAATCTGCAGATGTTCCACTTTCATTTATTCAAATACGTGCTTTTTATACTATTTTAAAAAATTTGTATGGTACAATCGATAACATAAATTAGTTCAATAATGAAAATAACACAACCAGCAGTAAATAGCAACGTTTTAGGAAACATACATATATACATACATCACAATTAAAAAAAAATTCATTAAAAAGGGATATTTATTTAGTTTGTAGATATCAACTTGCCGAAGAAACGAATTTGTTTTTAGACCTCACTTTGCATACCAACTACCAAGCTTGTCTTATTTCGGCAAATATTAAAATATTAAATAAATTACAAAACTATTTGCTCGAATCTTTTTTGAAAAATAATATACATACATGCGTATAAGTTTTAAACATATTTTGTTTAAGACAACACTACCTGCAAAGATTTTCGCTTGTCTTCAGAAAACACCCAACCCGCAACTGATAGATAAGGCGCTCTATCAATCAGTCTATACAAATTTGTTGTAACCCTATTAATCCATCCCCAGAAATGGTGAGGTAAAAACTCAATAAACTTGTATAATATTATTACAATAAAAATTAAATTTGAAAACAATTTAAATTTATTTTTGGGGATGAAATTTTTTAAATTGGGGATGGAATCCGAAAAATATCTGGGAGCCCTGGGCATGAAGTGAACCAGTGTACTGGTTCACTTCATGCTGTTTGATAGTCTCACTGTTTGATAGTCTCCACTCAGGGTTGGTAAAGTTGTTACTTTTTTGGTACAATTTTAACCTGAAAAGTACAATGGTACACCAATGACTAGTTTGGTACAATTTAAAACTTTTGCTAGCCATACCCATATCTGTTTCCCCGTGTTACTTGGGAAGAAAAATATCCTAGACATAAATTGGGATAGTTAAGATAGAAAATTAATGAAATCAAAATAATCATGAACGTAATAAGATAAGGTGCGTATAGGAATGCGAGTAAAACCTTGCAAAATTTTTCCCCAAAAAACCTAGCTGTCTGTGTCCCATACTAGAACCACAATTACAAGTGAAGAAAATATTTAAATTATCCCGTTCTTTTGTCGACAGTTTAGAGAGGGTATCAAAGGACAAGGGCAATGAAACTTCTTTTCCTCAATTAATCACTATGAAAACTTCTGTTATACTGTCCTAATGCTTTTTGCACCAATGTCTTTCAATTATAATCTCAGACGAATTCAGAACTCTTGTGATAACTTTAGTTTACCATTTGAAGGCTTAAAGCGATTTCACAAATCTCTTGTTGTATTTCGATCCGTTAAGCAAGTTACTGGTGTTGATGCCTGTATTTATGCACGCAGATGAGTAAAATTTTCCAATGCCTCGATTAAAGGTTGATTTAAAATCACAAACAAAATTTATTTAGTACAATTACTGTCCGAAAAATACAATTTAAAAAGCTGGTTGGTATAATTTGGAAATTTGATTTACCATCACTGTCTCCAATACTTTGGCAAAAACCAGCATTGTCAACTCAGGGCTAAAAGCAGTTTTAATTTACAACGCGAAAACATTTGTGTGAGTGCTTTTAACTTTCCCACCAAATGCTTCCAACGAGAATAAATAAAAATTTACTAAGCTTCTCTCAATAATAAAAAATGTACCTGAGCGGTTTTTAATCTAACGTATGAATCTGAAAAAATAAATCGTTTTTTTTTTACACAACTCTTCATCTCCATATACTAAAGGCACGTACTAAATTTCGTTTTAATATGTCATACGGTATGACCTGTAGAGCGTTAAAAAATTTGGGGGTATGTAAACTACCCCTTTCCCCCCCGCGGATATGACCAAAAACTATACTGCTCTTCATCTCTATATACCAAAGGCACATACTAAATTTCATCAAGATATGTCAAACGGTATGACCTGTACAAACTCCACATAAATAGTGGCATACACACCCCTACACAAATATCATCGCGAAAATAGCGAAAATGGATTCAGGAGACCTCAAAACGTATAAATCCGTCGAAATCCCGACCTCGATTTTTTTCATGACTACTATACTTTGCCTTCGATGCAAGTGCTATTGCAAAAGTGCATATCAAAGCTTTTTTGTGAAATCCAACAACAAAATAGCTATTGGTTTTGTTAAATTTGAATGATATAACGCATTTGCACTTTCGCAAGACCATTTGCATCAAACACTGAATACCGCTATTGTATTTTAAAAATTAAAACAACAAATATTAGTGCTTTTTTCGAAAAATACGGGCTTTTTTAAATTTCAGGGCTTTTTAAAATTTAGAAGTTGACAACGCTGACAAACACAATCTCAGTTGCTTTATAGTTGTTGTAAGGGTCAATTGCAGGGATAGAAACAAATTATTCTGCGTTCTACTTAATATTACCAAAGCTTATCATCTTTAAGAATCGTTAAGCTGGAAGCAAGGCGAATTCATACCAGGTGGAGTTGATAGCCCAGCTGTCGTTTTTTTTTTGCTAATGTCTTGCTAAAAATACATTGTTTCATATCTGCTAATCTAATATCAAAGTTGTTGTTTTGTTGTAATTGTTGCTCTACCGCTCACACATGGAATGAATTCGCCCTGGCTGGAAGCATATAAGGGGTCTTTCATTAAGTGTACTTTGGTGTTTGAAGGTTCACGCAGTACCAAAAATATTTAAATTGTATTCACTTACCACCCCTGTTAACACTAAACACGTAAATAATCTATTGCCGTGGTGAAATTATAAGAAATACTGCATTATCGTAAAACTATCCCATTCATAATTGTATTAGCACAGGTCCGACTATAATTGTTCACAAGATCATATTGAGGAAATAATCTAATTAGAATAACTATTCAAAAATTACCTTGGCATTTTCCAACCAAGAATTTTATATAGAATTACTATTTAACGTCCAAACGTCATTAACATTTTAAATAAATATATTAATACAAATTGGTCATGCTGACTGTCATACTTCAACACTATTGGAAACTTTGCTTACTTTTTGTTCATATTTATCCTCTTTTTATCATTATATCGGAAGTTCTAAATTTTGATTTAAAAGATTTAGAAACACTTACCCGGATGCCTCTGCAGTTAGAATCAGTTTTTTTTGGATTTTTAATTTAAGAGGACAAAAGAAAAAGTTCTTAACACGAATTCAACAAGAATTGTGACATGGAGTTTTTTCGATTTTGACATTTGCTAGTCCAGCAGTTGGTAGCATTGATTTAGAAGATATTGCCAGATCAAGGCGAATTTATAACGGGTGGTGTTGATAGCCCAGCTAAAGTGTATTTGTTTACCATTTTTGGAGGCTGTTATTTTCAAAATTTGTTTATTTAGAAACATTAATGAAAACAATCATAAAAACGTAGTTTGTTTGTTGATATTTTGTTGAAGCTTTAATATTATTCTATTAACATATACACTTCTCAGTGTTTTGTATAAATTTATTATTTACTGGCTGACCCGGTCCGCGTTGCTGGCTCTAAGCAAACATTAGTATTTTATTACCACACGATTGAATTGAGGTTTTAACGAAATTTACGGCCTTTAAATAAAAATCCATGGAATACCTATCATAAAGTTCTTTTTTACAAAATAACTTACATATGCTGTAGATATGGACTCAATAAAAAAAACGCATGTATTTAAGGCAAATTGGAAATTATATTTATTTATTACTTCATCTTATAGGCGAATTCATACCAGATGGAGGCGATAGCCCAGCTGATTGTTTTGCTCTCGTTTTTTTGCTAATGTCTTGTCAAAAATACATTGTTTGAAATCTGCTTATCTAATGTCAAAGTTGTTGTTTTGTTGTAGTTGTTGCTCTACTGCTCACACCTGGTATGAATTCGCCTTGGCTTTAGGTATTAAAATGACGATGGACAACAAATGTTTGCGTTTTAATTGAATTATTTTTTATTAGTGCATAAACATCATGTTAGTATTAAATGTAGACTGTCCATGTTAATGTTATTTCCATTTTTAACATGGTTGTTAAAACATTTGTTAGGAAAACTCTTTTATAACATGTCAATGATGTTAGTGTTGTATTTTAGTTTGACAGTAGTATTTGCGAACAGCGCTATCTGTTGCACAATGGCACTCCTACTATCTGCTGTGCAATAAGCATTCAAACAACATTGTTGAAAAACAGAAAATTATGTTTAAACAGAAAATGACATAAACACGCATTCGTCAACTATAACAACATGGACGAATTAATTCAGTTGCTCTACCGGCGTCATGTTTATGTTTTGTTCAATTTGATGACTAGTGAAGACGGCCTCTTAAGTCCCCTTTCACAACAGACAGAAACAGGCCAGACAGACGAGATTTGTGGGCAAGGGGTTGAAGAGGTAAAGTATGTATTTCATGACTATCGTACTGGACATTTTTTCGTATCTCTTTTCTGCTTTTATATTATATTTCTCAAGTCGGCGTGTACTTGCTTAAAATTTGTCAACAAAGTACATATACCACAGATTTTCAAACACACACATGTAAAGTAAATAAATCCGAAAGTAGAATGTGCACAAATCTGTCTGTCTTACCAGGCGTTATAGGCCTGAAAGGGTGCCTCTATAGTAATATGTATGTATGACTTATCTTTTAAACCATTTTAGATATAAACTTGAAATTTACGCAGAGAGTGTATTGCTCTGTCCGCTATAACAACAATATATGTAAATAATTAAAATCTATACATATAATAAAACAGTTACTCATTCCCTGTCAGTCTGTCCGTGTTTTTCTTCGTGTTCGCATCACGTAAAAACTACTGGATCGATTTTAACAAAATTTTGTTAGGATGTGCCTTAATGTCTTGATTCCAATATAGGATACTTTTTTCCGCAAGAAAGTGGAGAAAAGGCAGTGAAAATAAAGAAAATACGTAAGAGTCTTAAAATTTGGTACGGATTGCTTTCAAAGCAAAGTAGAACAAAATATTGTCAGAAGAATTTTTTCCGCAAGAAAGTGGAGAAAAGGCAGTGAAAGTAAAGAAAATACGTAAGAGTCTTAAAATTTGGTACGGATTACTTTCAAAGCAAAGTAGAACAAAATATTGTCAGGAAGAACGCAACGTGTGTAGGCACAGCTAGTTATAAATAAAATGGTTTCCCCATACGGGATGTAATTTCATGTATACGGTCTTTGTTTCGAACCGTAATATGAAGATAGTTGCTATTTGCACCTAATGTGTGTACTCTAACAAAATATATAAAATTGGAATTTACAGGTAGACACTTGAGATTCTAACAGAGGGTTCAATACTATGTCCAATAACAAGTAAAAATATTTAAAGGTAGTTTCCATAAGAGATATAATTGGATGTATGACCTTATGTTTTAAACCATTTTGGATAGACACATGGAACGTATATAGTGTTTATTGATAAGTCTGCAATAAAGAGATGTTTAAAAAATAAAATGAAAGGGTGCCCCATAGGCGTATATGACCTTAACTTTTATACAGACAACTTAAATTATCACAGTTTGTGTACTGCTATATGTATCGTTATAACAACAAGAATAAAATTTAAAATTAATGGGTGTTCCCATAGGTGATATTATGTATTTGAGTCATATATGTATATATGTGTTATACCGGTATTTTAAACCGTTATAGATAGACACTTGAAATTTAAAAATCGTTACAGCCCACGCCTGCGCAGCCCCAATAGAAGCCATTTCGAAGAGAGCAGCAAAAGAATAATAACAAAAAAAAAATCGACATCAAAGTCTGCATGGGCTCTTCAACATTGAACTACAACCGAATCCACTACCCTCCGGTGTTCCGCATCTGTACGCAAAAGCAACTCCATCTACAGCAGCAATATCAGGAAAACCGCCAACCCAGCACCGAAAGCGCGATATCAAAATACCGCAAAAAACAACAACAGCGGTCAATGGCAAATCCACACCGTCAGCGCCCTTTTGATAAACCTGCACATGTTAAGCTCCACTGACGCCATTTTTAAAACACCATCGAGCACGCTAACAGGTTAAAGGGCAGTTTAGACAGTAAGACTTTACGTACGTAAAATCTAAGAGAAAATAAAATGAAAATCAATCCGTATGACAACACAGAGATTAAAAATCGTATGGTTTTTTTTCTTACGTTTACACTATTGGTGTTGAATAAAATGAAGTAAAATTGAATCAGCTGTTGTTAAAGGGCAGTTTAGACAGTAAGACTTTACGTACGTAAAATCTAAGAGAAAATAAAATGAAAATCAATCCGTATGACAACACAGAGATTAAAAATCGTATGGTTTTTTTTCTTACGTTTACACTATTGGTGTTGAATAAAATGAAGTAAAATTGAATCAGCTGTTGTTAAAGCAATAAAAAAAGTGAAAACAAATAAATAGAGCGCGTACTTGTGAAAAATATGCCAAATTAAAAAAAAAGTAACAAGGAAAAGGTTCTTGGTGTTGTACTAGCCAATGCTATAATAAAAAAATTGGAAACCAACAACTAAAACAAATTAAAAAATGTTCACGTTCTTTTGCCAAAAGTTTTTTATTGTTCACAAACTTATTTGTGATGTCAACTGGATCTATTTTGCACTATATTCAGCGGTTTTCTATTATTTTGACGAGTTTTGCCTTTGAAAAGTTAGCATTAATAAGAAAAACGCAACCCTGATCTAATGAAGTAGAATAGTTTTTGAAAAATTTCAAAACATAAAGAGAGCCGTAAGACTGTCAAATTTCCATCCGTATTTTCTCTCAATGTCGGACAGTTTCATTACATATTATGTTTAGACGATACTACTTGTACTCTTCTACACAAAAATTTGACATGTCGTATTACTTGTAGTATAATGTAAACCGCCCTTAAGCTATACAACCTACATCTATTGTATCCGGATCAACAGAGCCAAATAAAACCACCACCTTCAACACCACTACTACGAACGATAATAACACACAAGAATACTTCGTTTGTTTTGTCTTTGCCATCATTCCTCGGCCTCTACGCCGAGTTAAAGTTCAATCGAAAAAATGGTATGTAATTTTGTTGGTGCAAATAGTTTAACTTTTGAACAGTAACAGGGAGACGCTTGAAATTCACATAGACTTTACTTTTTTCCCGCTACAATAATTTTGACGCATTTTATGTATTTTTTATTTGGTTTGAATACTAGTTCTTACAGATTACTTCTTTTCAAATATTTAGATTAGAATTGGTGCCCATATATCTGTTTTGAAGTCGGTATTTTTGCATAAATTACTATTTATTATTACTATTTGGTTACTTTAATAATTAATTAATTTTTATTTTATAGCATTTCAACTAAGTGAACAAAATATTAGTTAACTCAAAAAATTGTTTTTAGTTGTGTTTTTGTTAATGTTTCATTTAATAGGAGACAAATATAATTTATCGAATCTTCTTCAATTATAAAAAAAATATCCAGGGTAATAGAGAATTGAAAAATAGAAAAAAATATTTTCCGAGTTATGGGCCTCTGAACTTTTCATATGAAACTGTGATTGTGCGCTATATTTTTGAAGATATCAGGTCAATATGGGTATCATACCTAACTCGCTTAATTAAATTTTAATGCATAGCCGGCCTTTGGGCGGGCGCAAAGATTTTCTCCTCATGGTTATGACCAACACCGGCTTCACTTACTAAAGATTTTCTGCATAGCCAAGATTTTTTTCCTTTTTGGTATGACCAATGATTCTCTTTTTCTCTTTTTGTTAAATAAATATTACACCGCGATCAGAAGAACGCATGCATACAGCTATCGGGGGATGAATTTTTGCTTGTTCTTAGGTTGGTAGATTCTCCTGCTTTGATTTGCGTTAAAGGTCTTTATAGAAAGCAAAATCGAAAAAATTTTCGAAAAATTTTGCAAAAAATGTTCGGTAAAATGTTAGCAAAAAATATTTGATAAAATTTTAGTATACAATTTTCGATCAAATTTTACTTATATTACTCTCTATATTATAGCCACATACGTTGTGTGCGTCCTGACAATATTTTGTTCGATTTTGCTTTGAAAGTAATCCTCACCAAATTTTAAGACTCTTACGTATTTACTTTATATAAAAGTACCCATCCCCGGATAAAATTCTAAAAATTATTTTAAAGCTCTGTGAAAGTTGTTTAAAATATTTTAATAACAATTTAATTGCACAAAGTAAAAATACAAATCAAATACAAATTTTATTTCCGCTTTCAAAAAAAGATGCCATAGAGTATGCAGTACCTTTAAATGGGTAAATAATCGATTTAAATTTACAGCTTTTTCTCCACTTTCTCTTGAAAATAAGATATTTTTGCGGAATCCTATATTGGAATCAAGAAGTAAAGTACCTCCTCACAAAATTTGGTTAAAATCCATCCAGTAGTTTTTACAGAAAGACAGAAAATGAGTTACTGTTATATTATGTTATATATATACATACATATGTATATGGCCGAATATAGCACTCTTACTTGTTTTATTTGTTTAGTTATGTTTTGCAATTAGTTTAATTATTCTTGTTTATTTTGTTTTTTAATTAAAACGTAATTTTTACTTGCGCAGCGTTTTATATATCTTTATTTTATTTTTTTAAGCCAATTGTTTTTGGGGGTTAATAAAAATTTTATTAAAGTCAATTTTAAATATTTTAGAGGTCAAAATAATAAATATGTCGGTCACTCATTCTAATAAAAAACCATCTGATAGATCAAAATTCTCACACACCTCAGATTATTATAATGGAAAATTTTCCAACACCACATTAGCAGTCCATAAGTGCGATTCCTCGCAATAGTAATCAACCACAGCACAGTTATACTTTTCCTTTGCCATTAGTACAAAAAATCAGGGCTCGTCATCCAGCGGAAAGGAACTCTACAGAGTACGCCACCTTAATCAAAGACATCATTAAGGAATCCAATGAAGAGTACCGTTAAAGACTGAAAAAAACAATATAGTATAAAATTTGGGTTTCCTGAAATTCTAAAAGAATTAAGAATTGTCCAGATTTGAAAGAAGCTTTGATTCAAGAATATGGGTCAAATCGAAGTGAGTATGTGTTCATGCGGGAAGTCGTCAACGACCTGGTGAATCGATCGACTCATATTTTTTAGTAATGAGAAAGTTGAGGGCTCGATTGAGAACACCACTGTCCGAGAATGTAGTCATTCGAATAATAAAAATAAATCTTAATCTAAATTCGTCTCAGAAGTTGTATTCGGTGAAAATATACACTGTAGAACAACTCAGGGATGAATGCAAAGAGATAAAGAGGAATTATTTGAAAAAAGATTATTATGCTTCAACAGCTCCAATTCGTGTAATATATCCTAAAAGAGCAGTGGATGAAATACGATGAATTCCGGAAGAAAAATATCTTTAGCATGTGGAAGAAATGAGGCTTAATGAAAACACGAAACAACGGAATTAATCAAAGGTATTGATTTGCTGGAGGTGTAGTTTACAAGGTCACTTTTTTGTAGATTATCCATCAGCCCAAAGAAATCTTTTTTCTTATAGATGTGAGATGGTAGGAGTTATCACGCCTAGATGTACGGAAAACTTGATGAGGAGTGTGTAAACGCTCAACACAAACTCCCGATTCAATGTAAGAGACGTTGAGATACATGTGAATACAGAAGATTTAGATAGTCAGGTAGCAAAATAAAATAAAATTTGTAGGTAATAATGAAAAAAGAAAAAAAGTGATTAACTTAAGTAGAAATATGGAAACAGTCAAGAAAAGCGAAAAGTCAATAGTTCATACAGGATAGAATAAAAAATTAAAAAATAGTTATGAAAATAATATTTTCAAAAGAGAATAATTTATTAAAACTTAAAAAATCGTTACACAAGAAATAGGTTTAGGGCTAAGAGGGCGAACTAATACAAGGTGAATGCACGGGCGAATGCTTTAGAATGCCTTCAAAAAACAATTAAGAAAGAACAGACTTGAGCACACTCGAAAAAATAGCAGAAAACTTGTAATCATAATTTAATGAATAAACTCCTAATTTCTTCTGATCCATTAAATTTCTCTAATAGAAATACAATAAATACAAGCAGCTCTTCAAGAAATTAGTAATTACATAATAGTAGATGAATCTAATAACACTGATTCAGACTCAGAAACTTATTTTAGTGATTAAGAAATCGTTTACAATTGTTATGTTATTTTGTTTGTAACTTTATTATTAATCTTTATATAAATATGTTTTTTATCTTAAATAATAATTTAATTTTAAAATATTTAGTGCTGTCAATTTGGTAACCCTATTCATATAATGTTATTTCATAGAATGAAATTTATAATCAAGCTTAAGTTCGTTTTTATTCTCTCTACGAAAGAATTAATTAAAT
The DNA here is from genome assembly GCA_949628195.1 of Phasia obesa. Taxonomy (NCBI): domain Eukaryota; kingdom Metazoa; phylum Arthropoda; class Insecta; order Diptera; family Tachinidae; genus Phasia; species Phasia obesa. The sequence continues at coordinate 152,446,458 of OX451215.1, forward strand.
TACAAATTAGGTGATAATATTAAAGAAAAATTGGGAAAATTTAATTTTTAGACACCAGCAACGAGTGGAATGCACATTTTCTAGACAGCCACGTCCGTCATCAGCACTACTTGTATCTAATACCAATACCAATGGTTGTGAGTATTTTCAAAACTTTATAAAATAAAAATACTAAAAAGTTTAAAATAATGTTTTATTCAAAAAAGGTATACGGCAACCCCAAATAATTAGAGATTGCTTAAATTTTATAAAAAAAAAACTATCACGCTTTATCATTTTGACTGATTAAAATTCTAAAAAATAATAATTACTGAAATGGGGGATTTTTGGGTATTGATTTGTCCCCGTACCGGAAAAATAAAAGGATTTCAAAAAATGGTAATTCATTTTTTAAAATAGTAGGCCAAGAAAGATATGTGCCAAAAATTTCATTAAGCGGGACCGTTCACTGTGCGACTTGTTGAATTATTATACCTGTTATCAGTCGTCGCAATAAGAGTACAATTTAGTTTTTCTGACGCGAAGATTCAAACGAGCATGACTGCTCACATCTTTTAGCTTTATTTCCGAAGTGGTAATGACAGCGACAAACCCATTTACGGTTTGTAGACCGACTTCTAGAAGTACTTATGTTTCTAAACGAAGTTGTTGGACGATAAGGCTGAAAAGATCGTTTTATTTCATCAATTTCCAAAGATAGTTGGTTAAATTTATCAAGCATTGCCGAAGTTATTTTAAAATAATTAAATCTTCGGTTAGATTGTGCTCTACTATAATTAACATGACGGAAAATGACCCAAGAGCTTTTGTTAATATAAGGATAGAGAGTAGAATAGTTAGAGGTTTGTTAGATTCATGGGCTTTGACATCTGCGCCAGTGCTAAATCACTTTGATTTTAAAAAGAGATTTTGTCTATTGTGACGCTTCGAACTTTGGTGTGGAAGAAGTACTTTTTCAAATAGATAGCGAAAACATCGATAAACCAGTTGCATTTTTTTCAATAAAACAACAACGCGCAAATAAATTATAGTATAACGGAGAAAGAATGTTTGCAGAAGTGTTAGCCATTAAAAAGTTTCGTCCATATATTGAATTAATGCCGTTCATTGTCATAACTGATCACGCCAGTTTAAAATGGCTCATGTCTTTAAGAGAACTTAGTGTGGCAGGTTAGATGATACCTTATCTCGCCTGAAGACAAACTTGCCTTTGAGACTACAGAGTTTGAATCGAAAGAATACAAGGATCTTATAGAAACGATTCAAAATAATCAAGAAGAACCCCCAAATCTGAATGTTTCAATTTGTTTTCTATTCAAGAAACAAACGACCGATGCCTGAAAGAATTCAAGTGGAAGTTGTGGGTACCCAGTACATTGACTCATGTATTAATTAAAAGAGCTTACGGACATGAAGACAAATCCCATGGCTAATAATACTTGGAGCTAAGTATTATTGGCCAAACATGATTCCTCACGTAAAAAATTTTATGGTAGAACAAGTCTTTCATGAATTTGGAGTTCGCAAAACAATCCATTCTGATAATGGCACCAATTCGTATCCAAAGAATTTAGTAAGATGGTAAATGTTATAAAATCTATCACATTCCTTCAACTGTCCATTCACTACAATCAAACGCTGGAGAGCAGGTGAATAAATGTATTTTACCTGCCATTAGAATATAAATTTACCCTCCATAGAATAATCCTTGAGAAATTTTGTTCACTCTGCTACTTGAGCTAGTCCGTTTATGGCATTATTCGTAAACACTATGTTAACTTATGTCAAAGATTATATGCTAGCTAGAAAACTTAAAACATTAGATGATAGTTATTTTAGAAAACAAAAATCGCATAAGTTTGATTCGCGATGCCATGAAAAAAACATGCATAGGGTAAACGAAAAGAGTTCACTAAGATACAATAAAGGAGGGTGTTAACAGTTTTAGGCAACAATTGGTGTGAATTGGGATCACCATTCTATTGGGGTCTATCACTCAAAGGACATTAAGTACGAATCGCTTGAAGAATCAGTGCAATATAGGTGTAGAAATAGGGAATAAGCAATATAGTCCTAGAATATAGTTTAGTTTTAGTTACCAGTTCAATTTTTACAACTAGGTACGATTGTTTAAACAATTGGAAACAGGTGTGCTGAAAGCGTTATCTTCCATTGAGAATAATGAATGAGGATGACTGCTTTCATCTTCATACATATATTAGACGAAATCTGAGTTCTCGCATATTTCTTAATTTTCTTTGTACCAATAAGTTTTGCATTTCTCCCATCAATTCATAAGCATCCTCCTCAGAAAGCTTTTGCAATTGAAAAGCTTGTTGCGAGAGCGGTGAACTCGTTTTCTTTGTCAGTCATGTCCATCAATTTTTTAAAAGCGTTATCAAATTTCGAATTTTCTTCTTCCCTTGGACAACCGCGTGTATGGTTGTTTCTTGTTTTACTTGAGAATCTTTCATCTTGTGTATTTTCCTCAATGCATTCTTCAAAATCGTTCGAATTTACACTATTCTGCAAGGAAGATACAAAGCAATTGACTAAACGAATATGCTGGCGATTTCAATGAAACAGCGACACTTACCTTTTCTGAGTTGTCCGATGTGGATCTTACGGCAATACTATTATCCAAAAATTGCATTTCTGGGAACCAGAATAAGGAACACTGATATATTTCTTTCGTACCTGAGCCAGACTTCTTATAAATCTTATTCTTGACCCCTGTGTACGTAGCTCGTAGAGAATGTTTTTTTAACAATATCAGGCGGCATACCCATTTGCAAACCAATAAATTTTATAAGCTTTTACTCTTAAGTCATTTCTTCTGTAAAATTTGCTGCTCATGTTCCACAACACTTCATTTGAACGATATAAGGAAATTAAATTAATAATTAGTTACGTATCCCCAAGCCCGTAGTAGTATTGATGCCAGCCAGCTCAAAGGCAACTTCAGGGCGGGTACCAACCCTTTACTACACGTCAGGACAAGCACAATAAAAAAAACACAATAGACAAAATCCGGAAAAAGACAATAAAAACAAAACAAACGAAAGAAAAATCAAAACGCATTAAACAGAAAAAAACAATAAGAAAATCCGTAACCAAATAAACTAAAAAAAATATATATATGTACATATATACTTTATCGAAACCTTTCTTTTTATGGAAAGAAATGGTTGTTGGTATCCTTCCTTTCACCCTCCATACCTGGGACATTGTTTATGAATCTAAAAACAAAATTATATTATGTCCCCCAACTGCCACACACACACTTACGCTGATCTCACATTCAACCTAACTCACAAACACAAGACTTAAGACACGAACATATTTTTATCCGTTTTTACATAAATACTAATTACATATTTATTGACTACTATTATAAATCAAAATTATAAACTAACCAAAACTTAATTCAACATTCTATTGTTTTAAAATTTATATAATTTTTTTAACACAAACAAACAAAAAAACTTAACCTAGGTGCCTTAATACAAAAAAAAAATTAGATTAACAAATGAAAATAATTAATTAAAACAAAAAATCAAAACAAAAGAAAATATAATATTGCATGTTATGCAACCCAAAGATGATATTTCCTTCATTCTTTTATTTTCGCAAAGATTAATATAAAAAAACTTCCTAACTAAAGGAGCTCTCTTAGGCGAATATTAATGATGGTTATTATATAACCAACAAAAAAAAAAAAAAAACATACAACCCGATAAAAGAATAGTCGGAAACTCATATAGTGAAAACAAAACAAATATTTTATGTTGAGGCACTAACACTGTTTAGATAATAAAAAAAAATACAATTAACATTAACACACGAACAAAATTAAACCGTTTTACTCAATTATTTCTTTTCATTTAAAAATAAAACTTAAGTTTCTAATATAAATGTGCCATAAAACCGGAGAAATTTAACCCATATTATAAAAAAATCCAACTGCCGCCTATTTGTTGTAGGCTGACACGGTTTTCTTTACCAGATACAGGATCAGTATTCTTCTCCCTTTCGAGTTGGGATTTGCTCTTGGCGAATATATTAACTAAATTTGCTTTGGACTGATCTGGATTTTTATCTATAAAAATATTTATATATATTTGTTTAATATAAATTACTTTTTTTATTTATACCGAAAATTACAATTATAACCTTTTTATTTTCCAATTTTCAGTTTTACACGTCTTCAATTTATCTTAAGTCCTGTATCCTTTTACAATAAATTCTTTATTCTTCAATATTTTTCATTATAGATTCTTAATATTTTTTCTTACAAAAAACTCCTTTCAGACTAAAATATAGCGAAATCCTTTTGCTGCTGGTATTATTATTTTTTAATGTTATATACTGAATCCCTTTTTCCTTTCGGCACTTATTCTTTTATATTTATTCTTGCCTCTTGTTATCCTTTATTTATTTATATATTTTCACTATGTCCTTTTATATTTATTTTTTTAATTTTTTTTTCACTGTGGCCTTTAGATTTATTTATTTTTTAAATTAATTTAATATATTTTTTTCACTTTTAGAACTTAATTGTTCAGCTTTCAGACTATAAATGAAAATTTTTACAGCTATAAATATCAATGATTCCTTGCCGGAGATAGTACCAGTACCTAACTAGTACTAAACTAATACAAAAATCACCAGTACTAGTTCTCAACTGTAAACTTTTCTATATCATCTTAATGCTCAAATTAGCATTGAGTGTGCTTGGAAAATTATTAGAACAATTGATTTTAGGCGTGTGCTAGTACACATGGACCCAATTGGGTGCTTTGGAACCAGTTTGTTACTAGTTCTTTTGTGATTGGAAAATCACTAGTATTATTTGTTCTAGACGTGTACTAGTATACTTGGACCCAATTGGGTGCTTTGGAACCAGTTTGTTACTAGTTCTTTTGTGGTTGGAAACTTACTAGTATTATTTGTTCTGGACGTGTACTAGTACACTTGGACCCAATTGGGTGCTTAAGAACCAGTTTGTTACTAGTTTTTTTGCATAGAAAAATTTCCCATAATACATCGATTTACTCTCTTGTTGCTCTAGTGAAAAGTACTATTAAATCAAATTAGTTTTTTTGTTTGGTTTTATTTATTAAAATACTTATAATACAAAAGGAAATAACTTAAAAATTAAATATTTTTCACACATTTTTTCAGGTATTTCAGTTTGATAAAAATATCAGTTTTATAAACGTAATATTAATATGTGATATTAATATGTGAGGTAAAGGTCAATTTTTTCAAGGCTGGCTAGACCTTATGATAAACAAGCAAAATATAAATAATATCACTAAATTTGTTTCTTAAGTCGATTTTTCAGTGTCAGTTTCTACATTATTTTCTTTCTTTGACTTTTCCAAACGATTGGATTTAAATATACTTTTTTTTGTAGTTGAAATGGCTTTCTCAACCCGGTGTCAGACTCTTCAGAAAATGCAGCAATAGCATCTAAATAATGATATATAAAATTTAATTAAGGGTTTTAACGGTTAAGAAAATTGTTAATTATTAATTAATTTACCTATCAAAGCAGAATAAAAGTTTTTAAATTTGTTAAGACTCTTTTTGCCATGCGTACCATCAACGTTAAAATCTTGAATTATGTCGTGTCCTAAAATTTCCTTTAGGTATCGCTCAACATTTCCTTTTAACAATGATTTCATTCGTCGTAACTGCGTAAAAGAAAACATTAATAATATACCTATTTTTTTTTAGTTTAACAGATGTACTTACATAGGGATCTGCCTGCGACTGGATCAAAACATTTAGCTCACTTAATTTATCTCCTGATTTGATAGGAAAGATCATGCAATGTCGTCTAGAACGGTATTTTGGGAAACTATTTTTGAAAGAAGCACTTTATGTTCCGCTAAAATTTCGATTATGCTGTTGTTTTGCCGGTCAATGGTATCTAATAAAAGACGTATATTTAAATAACTGCAAAAGAAAACTTATATTAATAAAATAACTTTTACTGAGAGCTCTTCACAATGAATGCATTTTTTGTCGGCTAAAAATAAAAATGTAGAGCATAACAACGGTTAGTATAACATTTGAATCAATTTAAGGAATTAAAAACCTACCTTTTGGATAATATTTCAATGTTGCCTTTGAAGACTGTGGGTCTTTGTCGTTTGGCATGTCAATGGTAAGCAACTGTGCAAAAGAGGAAGAAGTATAAAATTATTTACAAATGGCAGACAAATAAACTTGTATTCAATATCTGCAAGTGAAAATCTTTCGATTCCACCTAGTTCTAAATCTGTCTGATATATCCCGAGCTGAACAGAGTCTATTGGCACTTCAAAAAAACTTTCAGTATTTAAAATAGGTCTTCCTTCAACCAAATGTTCATACCCTCTTATAAATTTCTCAATTTTTATTGGGATGGTGAGCGTACTGAACAAAAATTATTGCTGCTCTTTGTTGAAAAATAGCAGTCATTAATAAATACCCCAACAATTTCATTTCCAATGTAAGCAAAGTCACTTTTTTCGGTTTTTTTTTTTTTCACCAAAAACAATTGGAAATTTTTCCACGAATAACTCTAGCAGCTCGTTTGCTTGACTTATATTGGAAACTATTAGGCGAGGACTACAAAGTAATCTATATGCACAATGGAGTATCACAAAAGTATATTAAATGTCTTCGTGTACATTTCCATATACAGCAATTATGCCTGTGTATGCTAAAAATTTATGGAACTCAGTTGCCTTCCAGTTGTGTATGTCATCCAAAGTTCTTGGTTTTCGTGGAAATTCTTTTGGAATCCATTTGCGCATGTTAACTAACACTGAGGAATATGAGCACCTAAATCAATTAGGTGCATGCTGTCTAAAGGTGTTTGTGTAATCATTTTTAAGCCAATTTTTTCAAGCGGAGTTTGTTTTCGTTGAAATGATTGGTTGTGATGCTCTGGATATTTTCTTGCTGCAAAGTCTTCATCCGAAATTATATTTCCGCAAACTGTGCTGTATGTCAGTATGTTATTATTTTTTTTTTTGCTACCTGAGTGCATTTTGTGCACCCGTGAGAGGAGGTATGTCCAGGAACGCAGCAAACAAAAGATTTTGTTAGTGTATCACAGCACAAGTTTCGAAATTCAATGTCAATAGTTTTACTTAAAATATTCAGGTTACCATTTAACAAATTTACTTCCATAATAAATTCTTTTAAATAGTCCTCAACGCAAAGTGGTTTACCAAACCCCACATAAATACCTACTGGCATAGGCAATATTTTTTCTTTAACATTTACTACTTTAATCAGAATAGGCCATAGCTGCAATCTGGAACTCTTGAATAATGGGATGCCATCAACATTTATGTCTAGTTCGACTTTTGAATAGTATTTTCCACTCTCTTAAGCTGATTTTCGATGCCTAAATAGTGGAAAATGCCTGGTGGAACACTTCTAACTTCAATTTTCTTTTTCCTCCCTAAAAGCCCTTCTACTGACAGCGGAACATCCATGCCTTCCTCTGACAAAATTGCAAACAATTCTTCAGCGCAGCTTCTTGTAGGTTTAGTTTTAATGAACTACTTTTTTAACTTGTGTTTCAAGGTAAGCTTTGGTAATTCTGGAATCTTTAGCAATTTGTCTTCTTATTTGCATTCTTCTTCTAAGCACGGCGGAGGGCTAATGTTATCACAAAATCAAATTCTTGACACTCGTTTAAAGTTTTGCGGTGCAATACTCTACTTTTATATTCAATTATTTGTTTTTTTAATTTCCTTTTAAAATATCTTTTAGATGTACTCATTTTAAAATGTTTTAAAAATACTTTTTAATAAATTTTGTAAACTAAACTTTTACAAGCGACTTCAATAAAAAACACACTAAAATAAAAGGGAAAACATCAAAATATAATGTTTCTGCTTTATGCATGCTTGCCACACATTGTTTTTATTATTTAGCCGGTCACCGTGGTTTTTAATGTATGGCAGCACTTAAAAAATCAAAGAAATGCAAATGAAAATTAGTTTTTTGCATTTAAACATATTTTTTATAATAACGATGGTATAAATCATCGATTTCAAATCAAATTTAAGATGCAGTATCAAAATATAAACACGCAAATTTTGTTTTGTTACACAAAAATTCTATCAGTCCACAAGTAGTTCCCTTGTACTACATCTAGTACTAGTACTCATAAGCACTAGTATTTTTATATAAAAACTCTAACCGCGTTTGCACTAGTACCTTTTGTTCTAGTAATTGTACTAGTAGCTTGAAGACAATTAACTTTCAATCTCCTGAAGGGTTACTATAAAAAAAAAAAGAAAAAAATACAATTTCAATCAAACACATACATACATTAATTTAATACGAAAATGTTAACTCTTTATTTAATTCATAAACCCATGTTCAAAACAAAAGTATTTTATGTTATAATATTTCTCCTCACATAGTCTAATATTGTTGGATTCTGACAAAATTATTAGAAAGAAATACTAAGTAGCAAATTGTAATAAATAACAATTATTGAAGATGTTTAAAGAATTTCAAACTAACAAACGCATTGGTAAAAGGAAAATCAAATCTAACAGTCAAATGAAATAGGACTTAAAAATAAAATATTTGTCTTAATCTCAGGACTTTTGAGTAATCACAAAACACAGGCGCAACAAAACTCCGGAGCAACTAAGTGTACGCCACTTGAACCGGGTGCAACTTCCTCCTAACCAAAAAAAAAAAAAAAACATGGGGAATTCCCACACCCTGTCTGGTCTCAAGCCGGGCAAATAATAAAAATTGGAAAGAATTAGAAATTTCTTAGAGGTTGGTAAATGTTATATTCTTGCACTAACTGAAATTGAACACTATAAATATGTTTGTCGATAAGACGCAATACCCGCAGATACACTTGTACATTAGACTTTTAGGTCTTTTGAATGAAAAATGCCAATTGGTTTACCCTGGAGTGACTCCAGTTGATACATATTGTTGCCTACTGGTGCTAGAATGCGGCATTTTATATACTTTGGACAAAATTTGGAATTAATATTTTTTAATTCAGACAGGGCTTGGGGACACGTAACAAATTTCCTCTTTATTAATTTCTTGAGAAAATGGCTTTATTTTTAACAATGTTTATGTTTTGTGAATGCAGTATTGCCGTATTTCCAATTTCGTAAAATAATGCAAAAAAAATATTTTAACAAACATTTTTTATTTACTGCATGAAATATATGTCCAAAAACATTTGAAGAGTCGTTGTTGCACAGTTCTGTTCTTTTTTATTTGTAATTTTGTTTCAATAAAGAGAAAATCAGCTATAAATTTATAACAAACTTAACCTCGGTGACACTATTTCTTTATTTGTAATTTTACTTGCAGCAAGTGTCAAAAATTCACTTGCAAGCAAAATCTCTTGCAAGTTGAGCTGCAAGTTCGAAAAGTTTGAGTGTATTAGTGAAAAAGTGCGAGTGTATTAAGTTTTTCGCACTTGCATGTGTTAAGGCCGGGTTACGCTGCCATTACACATGCATACAAGTTTTGTATAGGTATTATTTACGAAAATGGCGAAGAATTATTCGAAAATCTTGCAATTTGCATGCATGTTTACACATGCAATTAAAAAGTTCATTTTAAAAATGTCGCTGAAGCGAAAGTTTTCAAAAATTGCTCATCTGTTTTCTTTACTTATTTATAAACCAAAGTTACCAACAGCATTTCATTTATACATTTGTAGGAAAACAGTACGGAACAAATCTTGTTTATAGAAGCTTCTCCAACCAGAAAAAAATTATCCAGGGTGATAGAGAATTGAAAAATAAGAAAAAAATATAAAGTAAACAAATTGGCGGTCGCCCACATTTTCCAAGTTATGGGCCTGTGAGTTTTTTATATTAGGTCAATATGGTTATCAAGTAAAAGCATTTGATAATATATATTAGGCGGTGCTAAAATTAAAAAAAAAATTAACCCAATTAGAGTCAAAACAATTTGTTTTTATTATTTGTTTATTAACACACTAATAAGTGCAAGGATTTTCTCCTCTATGGTATGACCAACACCGGCTTTGCTTATTAAAGATTTCCTTCATAGCCTTTGGTCAGGCGAAAGGCGGTGTTATGACCAACACCGTCTTATTGAAGATTTCTTGCAGAGCAGGCCTTCGGCCATGCGCAAGGATTTTCTCCTCTATGGCATGACAAACACTAGCTTCGCTTACTAAATATTTCCTAATTAATATATAAAAATGTACATCACAAAATATCATCGGTTCTTAATGGGTTAATTAATTAAGCACCACATGAAATATATTTTCAAAAGCTTTTAAATTATACCCATATTGACCCGATATCTTCAAAAATGAAATGTTCAGAGGCCCATAATTCGGAAAATATGGGCAACTGCCAATTTTTCCACTTTATATTTTTTTCTTATTTTTCAATTCTCTATCACTCTGGATTTTTTTTTTGAAAAGCTTTGCTAAACTAGATTTAAGCCCATTACACATTTTTTTTTATAAAATCTAAGTTCTAAAATAAAACCAACTGGTTTTAGGGAATATTTGAAGAAAAAGATTACTTTTATTTTTAAATACGTTAAAACTTTAATTATTTCATATCCATTAATTCTGCTTTCTTAAAAAAAACTTTTATGGTAACTCAGTTTATCTTTTTGACATTTAACTTGCAAGCATTTTCAAAAATCACTTGCAGGAAAAATCTCATGCTAATTTAGCTACAAGTTCGAAAAATGTGAATGTTTAGTAAAAACTTGAGAGTGTATTGTGTTTTTCGAACTTGTACTTGCATGTGTAAACATTAGGTTATCAAAAGATTTTCGCTGCCTTTACACATGCAAGTAATTGCATACAAGTTTTGTATAGGTATTATCAAGGCGAATTGAATACTAGGTAATCGCAATGTGACAACAAAAACAACCACAGGCAATTTTATTTGTGTAAAAACACCCACAGTTGTCAAAAACCCAAAGAAAATAAAAAAGAAGAAAATTTGTTAGACAAAACAAAAAAGTTTTAGTTTTTCTAAATACATATATTATAATATTTAAAGTAAAAAGTAAAAATACATGAAAAATAAAAATAGAACAAAATCTTAGAGAGAAATAAATTTTTTTTTTAAATTTTATTTATTAAAATGTGTCGCAATGAAAATGTAAAAAAATTTTGACATAACAGGGTATAAAACACATATAGAAGAAGATGTTCACCTGGGGTATCAGTTTTACCTAGTATACAAATTGCCTTAGTTATTATCTACAACAATTTATTGATGTCTACTGTTTTTCCTGCAAAATTATAAATGTAATGCTGTTGGTAACTTTGGTTTATAAATGAATAAAGCAAACAGATGAGCAGTTTTTTAAACCTTTCGCTTCGACAACATTTTTAAAATGAACGTTTTAATTGCATGTGTAAATCAGAGACTGACATAAAGTACTTATCAAGGCGAATTTAAACAGGTGATTGCACGAGCGAATATTCTCATCATCTGTTTAATTTAGAAATGTCAAAAAATTCAATAAAAACAAAAATAATTTTAAAATTAATTTTAAATTTTTTTTAATTGTTTATTGTGTGGAATTTAAATAGAAATAGATACAATTTAAAAAAAATTAAGGAAGTGCTACAAGAACATACATAAGCGGAATTCAGTGTTTCAAGCAAACGGTATTGCAAAAGTTCAAGTGTAAAAAATAATAGCTTGTTTGTTAAATCCAACAACCAAATTACAAAATTTTTGGTTGAAATTGAAAAAAAGCTATGATATAACGCATTTACTTTTTCTCAAAGATGGTGCCAGTAGAGAAACGTGGGTGCAATTTGAAGATTTAAAATAACTTCCTTGGTATGTTAATTATTGTAGCCCGAAAAATTTCTATTATTTTTGTTTACTTATTTTATTTTTTTTTTCTACAAATGTTTTTGACAAGTGGCATAGATTTTGTAAAAACAAATTGCCTGTTGTTTTTTGATTGTTGTACTTGTCGTATCCCTGCAATCACCTGTATATATTCGCCTTGGTACTTATAAAAAAATTGTAGTTAAGTACCCTGTCGGAAACTCAGTTAACTAAAAATGAACTTTAAGCTAACTATTTCGCAACTAGTGCTGACTGACACTTGGATAACTTTGCAATGAAAACAAATAACTATTTTAACATTGCGATGTCCTAGGCCGGTAGTCAATTGTCCGACTCTGCATTACTTTGCAACCTAAAGTTAAATTTCTAAAAGTTAGCTATCAGTTAACTATCTGTAGCTAGCTGTAAACTAACTACTAAGTGGGGTTTTTTAGATAACTATAAGTTAGTGGGATTGAAGTCAACTAAACGTTAATAGTTCAGATCTCCTGCGACACACCACCATATGGCCACAGGGGGTCTAACAGGGTTCGAGTAGAGTCTGGGCTTTGTGGATTCTGTTGCACAAGGTCTAGGCACTGCTAGGTTGTGAGAGAACCAACCCTTGTTTTTAGGCATATCATGGGCAGGGCAACCATTTACCCAAAATGGTGCCATGATTATGAGGTGTCAGAATGCCAGTCATTACCCCGGATACATTGCTCGCATTTTCACCACTCGACTTCTCGGCTGGTACCTCTTTGGCCCGTGCTGGCTTAGTACTAGCAGGAACCCCTGCTTCGGGTGCCTCGGCTACCATCCTGGGCAAACCAGCGGTAATTGTACCATCTGTACCTTCGATAATTCCAATAGGCTCAGATGTGATACGCCCAAATGGCAGAAAAAATCGCAAACCGCAAAAATACCTCTAAAAGGTCGAAGGGTGAGCCGCCCAACGTCTAGTCGACAGACTTGGCAATATGCCAGTCGACAAACTAACCACGTTGTCACCACTACGGAAGTAGTAAGGTAAGATATTCTATGGTTATGATAGTATCAAGCTAAGCATCTATTGTGGCGATGACAAAGCCAATCCCGGAACCTCCAGCGACCAATTCGTAGGGTCTCAAGGTGGGAGGCAGGATCTGCGGTATGGATATCCTCCTCATACATGTCGCACGACCAGGCGGACCCTCCACCCAACAACTTGGTCCGGAAGATGGTCAGCGTGGCGAAGGCTAAAGGTATCACTGCAATAATAGGGACCGACGCAAATGCGCATCACCATATCTGTGGTAGCTCGGATACCAACAAAAGAGGAGAGTGTATCCTTGATTTTATATTGAATAACAATCTAGTAGTCACAAATAGGGGTTCTGAACCCTTTTTTGTTGTATCGAATACAATACGCAGTTAGCTAATATTTATAATAACCTCTCTAAGCCGTTTTTGCATACTTAAAGTTAAATTTTTTTAAATATCTTTTGGAATCGCTATCCATTCAGCTTGCATTTTATGCTAAAAACTTAGTGCGCGTTTCCGTAGGAATCTTATTATCTAGAATGGTCCAAAGGTGCTCAATAGGGTTTAAATCAGGGCTTTGGGCAGGCCAATCCAATTTTTCGATATTATTTTCTTCAAAAAATTGCTTCGCCTCCCTGCTTGTGTGTTTGGGATCATTATCTTGTTGAAAGATAAAGTCCTCCAAGCCCATTTCCTCAGCACTACTGTTAAGATTTGCTCGCAAAATGCTAAGATAGTGCTCTCCAGTCATTTTGAAATCTATTCTCACCAGTCGTCCAGCTACCGCTGTTGAGAAACAGGCCCAAACCATTAGATTTCCGCTACCATGTTTCACCGTATGAATAATGATGATGATTTTCGATTTAAGTTTTTCTGTTGGGCGCTGTCGACGTTTTGTATTTTTTAATTCAAATTTGGAGTCATCAGACCAAATCACTCTATTCCAAAATGATTCTGGCATATTGACGTATTTTCGAGCAATATCTAATCATTTTTTTTACTTTAGTCGCTCGTAACAAGGGTTTTTTCTTCGCAAAGGAAGTTTTCAATCCGCTTTGATTAAGCCTTCTTTGCACGGTGCGAGTTGAAATATCTAGTTTTAGGTCCTCTTTAATCTTTCTAGCAGAAGTAAATGGATCTTTTTTAGCTAGAATTGCGATGTGGTGGTCATCATTTGTTGATACTTTATATTTGCGACCGCATAACCTTTTCAAGCTTTCATTGGAATTTTTTTTATATGTCTCAAATATTTTTCTTGCTCCAGGTATTGAAATATTATATTTTTCGGACAAGTCTTTATATATACCATTTTTGCGATCTTTTACGAATAGATCTTTTACATCTTTTGATAATGGTTTCATATCGACTTTCTGTAGAAAAGTTTTTCATTAGTTTAAATTATGTACTATTAACAGTATTATTGATACAATTCCTGTAATAACCCTGGACCCTAAATGACTAAAATTAACTTACCTTTAATTTTTTATAAAAAAACACTAAGAAAATTTCACAATATATTTCAAAAAATAAATATTATTCTTTATTTTGTCGCACTCGTTTGTAACCGCACTTTGATGTTTAAATGCAAATAAAGAAAATAAAGGTCAATATTTCAATTATTGTTTTAAAAATAACAATCACGAGCTTATTTCAAACGGGATTATAATTTTTTTATACCCTTCAGCACAGGTGGAAAGGGTATATATAAGTTTGTGTTGGTAGTTAAAATCTGGCATCACTGCCTTGTATTGCATCCCTGCAGTTTATTACTGACTTTTTATGTACAAAAGCACATGTAACAACTTCCACTTCCTTTTTGGTGTTAATTAAATAAACACGTATCTATTCTCTCTACACATTGTTCGGGTTGTTTTATTTTAAGATCACAACAGGTTATGGGCCCAGCCCCTGATTATACAAGTGTAGAAAGAACTGTAAAGATCTGTAAAGTTATTTTTTGAGAATGTCGATCTCAACAAATTTTAACATTGAAAAACTTATTGGCCGAGAAAACTACGCAACATGGTCGTTTGCTGTTAAAAACTTGCTGCAGCATGAAGAGCTGTGGGATACTGTAGAAGGAAGTTATCCGTCATCTAGGATGGATCCGAAAGTTGATACCAGGGCCAAAACAAAAATTATTTTGCTGGTGGAGAAAATAAACTATGTCCATATAGAAGATGCCAACACATCGAAGGAAGTTTGGGAAAAACTAAAAGCTGCTTTCCAAGATTCGGGACTGACAAGAAGGGTAGGATTGTTACGACAATTAATTACAACCAGTTATTCGGCATCAGACTCCATTGAGGATTACGTGAGTAAAATCGTATCAACGGCACACAAATTAAAGGAAGTAGACATGCCAGTCAGTGATGAATGGATCGGAACCCTTTTGTTGGCCGGTCTTCCTGACGAATATGCACCAATGATAATGGGCATAGAATCCTCTGGTGTTAAAATTACGTGCGATTCCATTAAAACGAAGTTGTTGCAGGACATCAAAAAACCAACTGAAAAAGGAGCTTTGTTCGCCAAACAAAAAAAGAAAGCAGACGTTAAAAAAGGCTTTCGTTGTTTTAATTGTAATAAATACGGCCACAAAGCAGCTGATTGTCGTTTGAATCAAAACAGAAAACTAAATAAAGATGTTGGATTTTGTACAGTGTTTGCAGCTGGAGCCATAAATAGAACAGACTGGTTTATTGATTCTGGAGCAAGTTTGCACATGTCTATGCGAAGAGATTGGTTCAACGAAATAAAAGAATCAGACGTAAAAGAAATTTCGTTGCAAACAAACAAAGGCTTGAGGTTAAAGGGGTAGGAAGTATCACAATCTCTACGAAAAGTACTAAAAGTGACACAGTGCGAATAAAAATTCATGACGTTCTATACATTCCGGACTTAACAGTAAATCTATTGTCAGTAAGTCAAATGATGAACAAAGATCTTGTCGTCCAATTTATCAAGGACAGATGCTTAATCAAAAAAGATGGACAAATCGTTGCGACAGCTAATCTTGAAAATAATATGTTCAAACTGAATAATACGAGGCGGATGTGTATGATGGCCACTCAAAGTGATGTTCAGTTGTGGCATGCCCGTATGAGTCATCTTAATTTTTCTGATTTGAAGAAAACACAACGTTTAGTAAGTGGAATGGAGTTTCAACTAAAGGCTACTGAATCTTGCGTAGCTTGTATTAAAGGGAAAATGGCCAAGAAGCCATTCCACCTCTCAGAAACTCGTACTACTGGGGGGTTACTATGTAACTCGATTCGAAAGTATGAACAGCTCGAAAGTTGTATTCGATCCGAATTTAAACTCTTACCATGTAACAGTTTCGGATCGAGCGAGAAGTGTTGCCACTAATTGAAATAATTTTGGCACTACTTTCGAATGTTTTATTCAACATTGGCAGCATTTATTACCCAAAATGTCAAAACAATGAAAATAAAAATAAAAAAAGTAAACAAGAAATATTTGTGCGTTATAAAAATGGATACGGTTGCCCTTTGGATGGAAAATGAAGACGAGCGAATGGAACGTAGAATCCTACGCGATGGTGTAGATTTTATGCAGTTGACGGATGTAATGTAAGTAACAATTTATTAAATATGTTGTATATAACCATATATTTTTGTTTGTAGGTTTGTGCGAAATTTCCGTCTTAGCAAGGAAGCTTTTAAATATGTGTTGGAGAGCATTAGTGCGCATCTGCCAACAACACAGAGATCAACAGCTGTAACACCAGCAATCAAATTAGGTGCTACACTTAAGTTCCTTGGACAAGGTGGGTACCAACACCAAATCGGTCAAGACCGGTTTGCTGGCTTGGCACAACAAACTGTGTCAAACTGCATAAAAGAAGTGTGTAATGCTATAGAGAAGGTGTTGTGTCCCAAGCACATAAATTTCGTCATGAGCGATGACGAAAAACGAGCTTCCAAAAATTTCTTTTATGCAACGTCTGGAATTCCAGGGATAATAGGAGCTGTTGATGGTACTCACATACAAATAGTCCGGCCATCTAAAAACGAGCACTTGTTTTTCAACCGGAAACTCAAACACAGCATAAATGCAATGGTCGTAAGTATTTCCAAAATGATATCATCCCCTAAATAAATGCCATTAATACTTACACCGTGTGTAGAATATGTGGTATTATAAACTGTTTTATTGAGGGGAGGAGATCTATCAATCATCCCACCTTTTACGAGCACATTCTTTGATATTTTAGATATGTGATCATACAATGCGCATAAGAGCAGTGAATAGATGTTATGGAGGGGCAGCACACGACTCTCACGTATGGAACTTGTCGGATGAGCGTAAATTTCTGAAGGACGCATATATTAATGGCGACAAGTCATCTTGGATAATAGGTAATTTAATTATTTCATTATTTAATTCATCATTTTAATTTATTTTATCCGTAGGAGACTCTGGGTACCCATTGGAGCCATGGATACTTACACCGTACAGGAGCGCGAATGAGCATTCTGCGGAGAGCAGATTTAACAAGCGGTTTTGTAAGGCAAGATCAATAATTGAACGTGTGTTTGGTGTTTTAAAGGGGAGATTTCGTTGTTTGCTCGCAGCACGAGAATTACATTATGTACCGGAAAAGGTCGCACAAATATTGAATGTATGCTGTGCATTACACAATATTTGTTTAGAGCATAATGTCGAACTACCTTCAGAAATAGTGAATAATGAAGAAGAAATGGAATTGGCCTCAACAACTGCTTTAGATTCTGAAGATAGAAATCAGTTCTCAGCCTTAGCGCAAGCTTTAAGAAATCAAATAAAAAACAATTTATAAAATATTAATTCATTTATTTCCACTGAAGTTTTTACTAATTCATTTATAGTGGTTTTAGGAAAGAAAAAAAGCTTAAATACTAATATAAATAGTAATAAATAGTAATATCACATACATACTAGACAACAGGGTAGATATAACTTATAAATTTCGATTTCTTTCAATTTCTAGCATCTCTCTCTTTAAATTAAGCTTTGCAAGTTTAAGTTTTTGATTTTCTACGCTCAACTTCATTTCATGTTCGAATTTTCTTTTTGCAAGCTTATAATTTTTTTCTTCTATATCCACTTGTCTTCTTTTATATCTAACTAAAGATTTTAAATTACTGTTGACCTCTTCCAAGAGTGATGTGGAGCGCTTGTGGTACTCCATTTGACCATTCACTTGCTTTTCCAGCAATGTCTGCTTTTTTGGCACAGCGCGATTGAATGGTGATCGTCGTGTGATGGGCGTGCGGGCAGCTGACGAGCAACGCGTTGGGGAAGGATCAGACACCAATTCATCCGTCTCCCTCAGATCATTAGTTACGCATGTGAGGATATGTGCAACATCTTGCTCGACGTCGTTATTGCTTGTGGCCGTACCAGTGTCGTCGCCGGTTGGGGGGATACTGTTATTTACACCAAATTTCCGGACCCCACTCATACCATCAACCGCCTCCCTCATTTCAAGTAAATCAATTACACCTTCTTCGAGTGCGGTAAATGAACACATTTTTGCCGGACCACCGCCTGTGCCCGAAAAATTAATGCGGTTCTTCCGCAATTTGGCCTTAAGATGGGTCTTGTTATCTGCCCAAACCTAAACAAAAAAAATTTTATTTCCATTTATGAGTAAACTATATATTACCTACTTTTTTCCAACCGACCACTTCCCGCATTGGTGGACCGGCTGCATTCAGATCTTTTGCCAATCGTGTCCATAAATTGTTGGTGGCTTGTTTGGCATCCGGAGCTTTTATATAGCCCTTAGCCAACTGCGGATGCTCTGTCATAAAGTTGAGCATAATTTCAAATTGTATTTGCTTCGTATTAATATTTTTCGTAGCATTTTCCCTATTGAAAAAGATTTGTATTAATTTGTATCTTTTAATATACATAAATTTAACAAATACTTACATTTTCAGCGTTTGGTGTCGATGTTTTGTTTTATTTAAATTTTTTAATATTTCATCCGTTAGCTCAAAATCAAACGAGTACTAATGCCAACTTTCGAGCGACTTTGACATCTAAATCCGAATTACATAGTGATGCACATCCGAAAGTAGAGTACGAGTATCCGATAATCGGATACGGCAACTCGAAAGTTGCAAATGTATTTACGAATTCGAGTTAGTTGGTACGAAAAATCCGTATCCGTAATATTTAACTATCGAATCGAGTTACATAGTAACCCCCCTGATTTGCATTCATTCATTCGGATCTTTGCGGACCGATGGAGGAGGCCTCAATAGGCAAAGCTAAGTATTTTATTTCATTCATAGATGATTTTTCGCATAAAGTTTTTATTTATACCCTGCAGACTAAAACGGAAGTAGTAGAGTGTTTTGAAAAATTCAAAGCCAGAGTTGAGAATGAAACCGGTCGTAAGATTAAATGTTTACGTACAGATAATGGGACAGAATACTGCAACAACAGGCTAAAGAGTATACTAGAGGCCAGTGGTATACAGCACCAGACCACCGTGCCCTACTGCCCTCAGCAAAACGGTGTTGCCGAGCGAATGAATCGCACTATAGTAGAAAGAACTCGTTGCATGATACTAAATGCAGGATTACCGAAGATATTTTGGGCAGAAGCTGTTACCAATGCAGTATATCTCACTAACCGTTCCGTTTGTTCTGCTATAAAAAGAAACATACCACAAGAAGTCTGGTCAGGAGTCAAACTTGATTTGAGTCATTTACGAGTTTTTGGCTCACGTGCTATCGCCTATGTACCCGATGAAAAAAGTAAAAAATGGGATCCGAAGTCACAGGATACGAAAGGTTATCGGCTTTTGAAACCGGATGGATGGGGCTTAGTTAAAAGCCGTGATGTCAAGTTTTTTGAAAACGATTTTCAACATAAGCTAAAGAAGCATAGTCAAGATCAATTGCAACATTTTTTTCAGTCAAGCGAAATCGATTTAGTGGAGGCCAGCAACAATGACTTAAGCAACACTTTTGATGTATTTCCATTTAGTCACAGTAGTGATGTGTCTACAGTAGTGGAAGATGAATCGTCCGATTATCAACCAGATGAAACATCGGACAGTGAAGGCGGTGCCATACTTCCTGAAAATGAGACTGATCGTGTTCGTCGTTCTGAAAGAAACCCGTTAATATGACTGATTATTATACTTATTCAGTGGAGGCAAAGATAAGTTACGACCCTGAGACAGTACAAGATGCTTTAAGTAGAAAAGACGCTGCAAACTGGAAACAAAGCCTCTAAAATGTAAATGGGTTTTTAAAACCAAGAAAAGCGAAAATGGCGAAATAATGAGGCATAAAGCGAGATTGGTTGTAAAAGGTTGTTCGCAGAAACCAGGAATCGATTATGAAGAAACCTATTCACCAGTAGTGAGGCTACGGGCCAAAAACCACGCCCACCTATATTTTTTTACGTTTTTTTTTAATTTTTTTCGGCTTTAATGATTCTGTTTTGCCTTTTTTGTCAAATAAATATTAGACTGCGACAGGTAGATCGCAAGGAGTGCATACAGATCTCGGGGGATCAATAACCCCCTGCGAGGTGCGATTTTTGTTTGTTTTTAGATTGGTAGGGTTTTTCTGCTTTGATTTGTATTAGAGACCTTAATAGAAATCAATACGCATAGAGGTAGCCAATGGACCCACAGGGTACCCACTGACAAATAGGAGCAGTTAAAATTTAAAATTTTTTTTTTTTAAATATTTACAAAAAAATTTACAAAGCATTTTCAAAAAGATATTTTACAGAAAAATATTCGAAAAAAAAAAATTTAAAAAAATATTTTTACAAAAAGTTTTTACACACAATTTTCGAAAAATTAAAACAAAAATTTCAATATTTCTTTGAAAATGAAAATCATGACTGTAACATAACATATATTTAATATTAAGAATATACATATGTATGTATGTGTGTATATAGAGTAACATATTTTTTTAAATGCGTTTGATTTTTAAATAGATGATATCTCTGTTTTAAAAGCTAGGTGCATTAAACACATAGACATCATCAGAATACCGACTACAAACTGTCTGACTGACTGGGTAGTCAGGAAAATCAACGTGTCTTGGGAAGTAAGGGGGGATTGCAGAGTGTCAAGGTCAATCTGGCCTAGGCTGGACGCTGCGAAAACCGAGATACTTCTAGGTCTAGACAAGAAGGTTTTAAGAGCCGTGATAGGGTTGATCACAGGTCATTGCGCCATTAGGGCAATGGCTAGAAACTGGGTCGTCGGCACACCAGATTTCTGTAGGTTGTGCGAGGATGAGGAGGAGCTGGAAACTGTTGAGCACATCGTGTGTCACTGCCCGGTATTACAAAGCCGCAGACTTAGATGGCTAGGTGATAGATTTATCGAGGGGCTCTTCGACATCGCGCGGTGTAAAATCGAGGATGTCGTCGGCTTCATCAAGAAAATCGGGTGGCTGAGTGATAAGTGGCAGGAAGCATAATAAGGCTCTCTTTTTCCCCATAATTTTCTTAGTTTTGTTGTAGTTTAGCTGAAGGGAATCCCAATGGACCAATAGGTCTCCGAGTGGATGTGCCATGTTTGGCAACACCCTTCCACACCAAACCAAAACCAAACTGTCAAAAATGAAACGTTGTGGCTGTCGTCAACTTAGGCTAATTTCTATTTTATTCAACAAAAGAAAATGTCACAAAATTTCAAATTAAAAATTCATATGCAAAAAAAAGTTTTGGAGGAAATATTTATAATTTTTTGAAAAAGTTTTTTAATTTTATAAAAGCAAAATAAGTATTTCTACAACAATGTCAGAGTTTACGATGTATGTAGCTGTTGGCTTCAATATCAAACACGGCGACAATTGTAGCAAACGGAATTTGTTTTCATTTGTCTTCTATTTTTTTAACTCATGAATAATGATTTTTTCTCATACGAATTTATTTAAGTAAAGAGTCAACAATATGGATAATGCTGTACATGTCTGTATAAATCAAATCACCGTGGTGAAGGGTATAGAAGATTCGGCACGGCCGAATATAGCACTTTTACTTGTTTATTTTAATTTTTAATAGCGGCACAGTGAAGGAATAATTAATAAGTGCACCTTTTATAGTTTATTTTGTCCGGCAGTGTATGGCTGTCACGTAAATATACACCACTTTTCTTTTGTTCAGCTGGCATCACTAAAATAAATTTCCCGACAGGCTGGTACTAAAATAAAAAATCACAGCGAATTTGTGTAAAAAATTAGCAAAATAAAACGTAACAAGCAAAAGTTTATAATTTACCGCTCGTAAATTCTTTATTAAAAATATATAAACCTTCAACAAACTGAAAAAAAACGAAAAACTTTATTTCGCAACAAAAACAAACTAAAATATAATACTGCCTAAAATTCTATGTAAGAAAAAAATAAAATGAGTTACACATCTAATGGGGCCATACCTAAAGAGAATAATAGCAATGCCAATGGTGGATGTAGCGCCAGTGGCGCAGGTAGTAGTGGTGTGTCTAATATGAATGCATCAGCTAATCGTCATGGTCCAGGAGAACGCATCACTTTACTCGTTGACAACGTACGTTTTATGATCGAAAAAGACTTAATAACAGCCCATCCCTATACAATGTTGGGCACCATGTTCAGTACTGGTTACCAATTTGTCCATCCCAACGAAAGGGGCGAGTATGTTGTAGCCGAGGGTATTTCCCATACATTGTTTCGTGCAATATTGGACTACTATAAGACAGGGCTTATTAAGTGCCCACCAACAATTTCAGTTCCGGAACTGAAAGAGGCCTGTGACTATTTGTTGATACCTTTCGATGCCACTACGGTAAGATGTCAGAACTTAAGAGGACTTCTACACGAGTTAAGCAACGAGGGCGCAAGACAACAATTTGAAATATTTCTAGAAGAATTTATTTTACCCGTTATGGTAACTGCTGCTCAAAGAGGAGACCGGGAATGTCACGTTGTTGTACTTCTTGACGATGATGTAGTTGATTGGGATGAGGAATTTCCGCCCCAAATGGGAGAGGAATATTGTCAGACTATACACAGTACTACCATGCATAGGTTCTTCAAGTACATTGAAAACCGAGATGTGGCCAAACAAGTAATGAAGGATCGTGGTCTAAAAAAGATACGCTGTGGCATTGAAGGTTATCCAACACATAAAGAAAAGATAAGAAGGCGTCCTGGTGGACGGGCCGAAGTCATTTACAGTTATGTCCAAAGGCCTTTCATACACATGTCTTGGGAAAAAGAAGAGGCCAAAAGCCGCCACGTCGACTTTCAGTGTGTCAAATCGAAATCCGTTACAAATTTGGCTGAAGCAACCGCCGACCCTCCATTAGAATTAGATGCAAGTGGAAATCCCATACCTCCACCCGAAAACAGAGCAGAAAATCAAGTAGATGTGAACGCTGTTGATCTAGCCGATGTCAATAATGCGCTAAATGGTGGCGGCGGTGGTGGTGGGGCTGCTGCCGCCGCTGCCGTTGCTGTTGATGAAGCTGCCGATGGACCAATTTTGTTAAATGAATTCGAACAAGCTGCTGGTGGTGCTAATGAAGAAAGTGCTTAGTGTCTGCATTAATTGATAATGATGCATTTATATACATTTTTATAAGTATACAAACAAATTATTTACGTTTATAACCGTAAAAGTCAAGCACAACAAATAATGTTTTATATTGTAGCGCTCTTGCAGATCCTCTAACTCCATTCCCTTTTTTGCCGTTTTAACAAGCAAACAATCCCTGAATCAATGTACCAGTATTTGAATAATCATCACTTTATATTGCGATAAAAAATTGCTAAAAATATTTCATACTTATTTAATAAAAAAACCAAATAAAAACAAGATGAAGTTTGTATGTAGTTATTATCCTTTTAGATCTCAAAGTGATTTTAAAGCAATTTGTCTCTACAAGCGGTTTTCTTAATAATCAATTGGATTATTAAACACTACTGTATAATTGTTAAGACGCATATCATTTAGTAAGGCATCTGTTTGAATATCTTATGACGAGAACAAATTTTACTACCAGCAAGTTGGATAATTCTTTCGGATGAAAATCAGATAAAAATAAATATTTATGAAATTTAACATAAAGGGCTTTTTTCTTAAAACCTGTTTTTATTCTTTCGATTTTTCACTTTTATTCTTTTGGTATCACTTTTTAATAATATAATAAAAAATTATTTTACTTTTAATATAATATACGCTCTTTGTTGGCTCATAAGTTCACTTTTACGGGTCATCCCTCTAATGTACGGCCTTTTTTTCTTTTACATTCGACTATGTAACCAACTTCATTCAGCATGTTACGGGCTAAAGGGTTTAGATGAGATTCAAACCTCTTTAGATATGTGACTGCATATTTCGCTATTTCTGATTGCAAAAATAGTGAAACCTAAAAAGTATATTTTTATTTTAGACTTAAAATATTGAAGATACAATAAATAAATTATGAAAAAAATAAGTTGACTTAATATGATCCAAGGATAATATTTTAAGTCATCGAAATGTCTTATTGCTATATGAAGTAAGTCAACCTCAAGAAGAAGAATAAAAAGGCCATCAAATACTTTGATAAAAAATAGAATTTTTTACAGCTCGGGTATTATGTATAGGATTATAACCCTAGAATTAATGGAATTGTATGCATCCGATCGGCTTTTTGTTGAATTTTTAAGAAAGGATATACGATTTTAATAAAATAGTAACCATAATATGGTCGGCTCAGTAAGAATAGCTATGCTGCTCCAAATGATCGAATAGGAATTTACAGTTCTTTACTTTTTTAGAGTTCCGTCGCTACAATGTCCATCTGTCTGCGCCTTCTGTCTCTGGAACCGTAGACTCGAAATTTTAACACAAGTTGCATTATTGTGGCCATAGCGGCTATAGCAACAAATACTAAAACTTATAGGGTGTTCCGAAAGTGACGTGTTATTTGCGTATATTTCTATTTCTTGAACTGTAGGAGGCAGACACTTAAAATTTAAAAACGGTAATTAAAACTTAGTTCGCTAATAACAAATATAAAAAATAAACCTAAACATTAACATTAAAGGGTTCTCCGACAGTGAAGCGATTTGCATGTACATATATGGCCTAATTTTTTAACCAGAAAGTGTATTACCATGGCCGCTATAACAAGTAGTACAAACTAAAGGGTGTTCCGGCAGTGACATTTGCACGTAAATATATGGTCTTATTTTTTTAACCGTTATAGGTAGACTCTTGAAATGTTTACTGATGTGTTGCAATGGCCGCTATAAAATTTACTAAAAATTAAAGGATGTTCCCACAGTAACATGTCTTTTACGTGTGTATATGTCCTTATTTTTTAACTGTAATAGGTAGACTTGATATTTTCATAGAAAGTTACTAAAATTAAGAGGATGTTTCGATAGTGACGCGATTTTCGTGAATATAAGTTATGCCCGCTATAGCAAAAAAAAAAATATATTAGTGTTTTGCGAGTGACACAAATTTACGTACATACATAGCCTTATTTTTGAACCGTAATCTACACAAAGTAAGTATAATTTGTCCTCTATAACAAGTAAAAAATTAAAGGGTGCTTCGATAATGGTACGATTTCTGACACTTAAAATTTATACAGGAAACGAAAAAGTAAATAAAAACTTAAAGGGTGTGCCCTAGACGTGGGGAAATTAAGGAATTTGGCCGTCTCTTCTAAACACTAGGCAGATACTTGATATTTACACAGGGTATTTAGTACTATACTCTATTATAATTAAAGGGTGTCCCATAATATGAGACAAATTAATACTTGTACTTTTAAAGTTATATGTATATTGATTAGGTATCGATTAGGTTGGTGACTCGAGTTCAAAACGAGTTAAACTATATATGTAAATCGTTTTAGAGAACACCAAAATAATCGTATTTGTTTAGAAACAAAAATTACTAGAACAGGGAGAATTTCCACATTCGTGAAACTCTTTTTATTAATGGGAACACCCCTTAATTTATTATTGCTTGTAAACGTTAAGCATTAAACTGGTAAACATATGTAGCGACTAAAGGAAATACACGCTGCACCAATTTCAAGTGTCTAACATTTACGTGGCTGTTGGAAATCGGTAAAAAAGTATTCATATGTTTACTTTTTTTTTAACAGTTTGCAGTTTTAAAAGAAGCTTTGAGTTCAAGAATTTAGAAAACCCAAAGAAAGAAATCAATTTTAAACCGGAAATACAGATAAGACACCGGAATTTAATTCTAATTTTTGCGCCGGAAGGTTACACTAAAAAAATCAAATAAAAGTGTGCATTATTATAATTTAGTTAATAAAAATATCTTTATTCATTAAAATGATACAGAAAACGATTGAAATTTAAAATTTACATTTTCTTATCTTCTTATGCATTTTTTGTACAAAATTCAAATATTTTTCTATCGAGTAACATATTTTCCTTTTTTATGTTTTAAACATTATTTTTAATGGAATTTTCTCCATTGTTTAGAAAAACTACAAAAAAAAAATAATAATAATGAGCAAATGGATAGGAATTATATTAAAAAAGAAAGTAAATTAAACAAGTGTTGCTGGCGTTATCTTCCTATAGATCAGCCAAATAAATCTCCTATCCATTAAGATCACTGAAGGGGAATGGAGTAATCGTAAAGAAAAAATTATACAAGTAATAAATATGAATTATCTGCTAAGACAATTATTTGTTTTTAAATATCCATGAGTTCGTTATTTTGTTTCTTGTTCAAATTATATTCCTTTGGTGGATGAGTGTCGATTATAATGGCATGGTAAGGTATTTGTCTGTATTTGAAAAAAAAATAATCTCGTTTAATTAACCTTGAACCGAAACATTGCTTGTGGCATTGGCTTGAGGCCCGTCATTATTTGAAGAAGACGCAAGTGCTTGGGATGCAGCTGCCGCGACTGTAGAAGGTTCGGTCAAATCAGTTCGAGGGCGTCGGAAGAGTATGACATGTGGCTCTGGAGCATGCATCATGTAGTGAACCCAGCCAGGGCTTTGCTGAACTCCCAAATTACGCCATTCCGTTTCAGTCATTAAATGTGATTTGGGCACCAGCTTGGTCAGATCAGGTGGTAAAATAACATGTCTAAAATAGGTAAAAAAAAAAAAACATCTAAAATGGTTAGTGGTCACTTGTTGCATTATTCTAATTCCGCTTTTTACCTGTATTCGTAAATGGGATCAAAATATTTCTCAGAATATTGTATTTGATCTGCTGGCATTTTAGTGGTTAAATAACAAGTCTTTCAATTAATTCCAAATATTTTTTTGTTAGAAAGTTCCTTTGCAAATTGCTACTATTTCTTTATTTACAAATTGGCCCAGTTCGTATAGAAATTGCTTCTTTTAGTTAGTGTTTTTTCTTCTATTCACACTTGTTTAATATCCTACAAACAAATTAAACTGTGGTGATAAAATATTAAACCCTTGAAGCTCTTAAATTTTTTTCATCTTATGTGAAGTTATTTTTTTCTACATTTACCAAATTTACATTAATAAAAAATCAAGAATATATTCAGATAAAAAAGCATAATAAATAGATTCTGTTTGAAAATTTATTTTTAGGTAAACTTAAAGCTGTTCGGACAATATTTGTTATATGTAGTTTGACATTTCTCTCAGAGAGTGGGAAATTGTGAGAGAAATTTTTTGCCACCAACAGTGTTGCCAAAACTTATTGAGAAAAATGGCTAATCTACCTTTAAAAAAGGTTAGAAAAGGAAATCGGAAGCTTCTTAGTTATAACAGTTAAAATTATACATTTTTAAAAGCTCATTTTGCACAGCAAATATTTTGCCTTTTAAGTCCACATCTATTAGTAAGAATAGAGTTTAAAATTTTTATTTTTAGTCTATTTCTTTGTTTGGTTTTTATTACATTCATTGCACTAAAAATTCTCTCTACTTCTGCGTTGCTTACTGGCAAAGCTAAAAATTTAAAAAGAAAATCGTAAAAAGAAAATGCTTTCCATATACAGCATCTTTAAACTCTTTTACCTGAGACCAAAATTATAATGTACTATGAACGTTATACCATGAAATAAGTGAAAGATTTTTCCATTGTATTTCCAATTGCGTCACTTGATCCATATTAAAATTATGCTTATCATCTTGAAAATGTAAAAATATACTGGGTTTTACTTGCTTTAAAGGATTTTCAATTGAAAAAAGTCTATAGACTTCAACGTCTTTATATTGCTTGGTAATCGTCTACGTAATTGTTCAATTAAATGGCACAAAAATAATCGACAATTCTCTCGTATAGATTGTTCTGTTCCAGTATCTTTCTTTAACTTCATATATTCGTCAAAATTGTAATAAAATTGGGGAACGGGTGTGAAATATGGCTCTAACGGTGTACTTAAAGGATCAAAGCTTTCGCAGGGAGAAACGATTAACAAACATAGACTTTAAATTAATAATGTCAAATCCCTAAACAATTTTGTGGGATCTCCTGTATTGCTTTCAAAAAACTTGTTAACTACTTGAACCTGTTTCAGAACAGGTTTGAGAAATTTTTTTCGCTATTCGAGAAAACAGGCTAAAACAGAAAAAAAGGCTAAAATAATTTAAAAAAAGCTAAAAAAGGCTAATGGCTAAATTAAATTTTTCTGGCTTAAGAGGAAAATAAAAAGCTAAATCTAGCCGGAAAATGGCTAAAATGGCAATGCTGGACACCAAACATAATTCTCTAAAGCGGCATTTAGACGGTCAATCGCGACTTGTCAGCGGGGCGTGATGGCAAGCCAACAAGCTCGTGTAAACGACCAAAGTTCGTTTTTTGTCAGCCGCGCTGGATGAAAATCAAAAATTTTTGATATTTTGTGTTTGCCGTCACGCCATCAAGCTCGTCTAAATGCATGTTTGTCAACCACAGTGTAAATTTCATTTGTATTTTTGTAAGCGAGCAGTAAAGATTTCTTGGCTAGAGCGCTTGTTTTTAAGAGTTAGTTTTTATGTATGGTATTGTATTTAAGCGTTTTTATTACAGTTTATTTTTAAAATATTTCATTTATGTAATTATTATTATTATAAAATTTATTGAAAATCAACTTAAAATATATAAGGTACAATAGTATGAGATTTTACTTAAAAAGTACTACAACAATTACAATCTACTTAATTAAATATGAGAGACTTTTAAAAAGACAGTGTTAAGGAAAAGTTTATTACAAAATACCTTATATAAACTTAAAGTTATAATGAAATTTGTTTAACGAATCACCAGATTAGATTCTTTTTTTTTCAAAAGAATCTTAGTGATTGCTTAGTAAATTTCTTATAGTTTCAAAATTAGACGATCTGCATTTTACATTAAATGACAGCGTCAAGTCCCTTAAAAATGATCTAATAATTTTATGTTCAAAATTGGAATGTAGTAAATCAGTGGGGAATCTACAAGGAAGGTTGTGTAATATTTTTAAGTTTTTATTCTGGATAATTTGAAGCTTTTTTGTGTGAGTTTTAGCAGTTTTTCCATACCAGACTTGGCAACCATAAGTCAAGATCGGTCGGATACACATTTTGTATAACAATATTTTGTTTTTTAGATTAAGCCTTGACCTCCTGTTAAGTAAAGGATATAGTGCGCAACCACACTTAATTGACTTGTCACATATGTATGTATTTAATATGTTTTTTAAACAAAAGTTTTTTGATACCTTGCCGCAACATATGAAAGCGCTGTCGTCAGCATAAAAAGCTGCTTCTTGATTTTTGCGAATATTTATATCCGAGGTATATAACGAATACAGTGTGGGAGAAAGAACAGACCCTTGTGGTAGACCTGCTGGTATTTGCCTTTCACTAGAGTAATTCCTATCGGCACATACAACAAATGATTTATTATTTAAAAAGCTTTTTACTATTTTTTGTAAATAAAGAGGAAAATGAAAGCTATTAAGTTTGAACAAACCATCATGCCAGATAAAATCAAATGCCTTTTCAATATCAAGGAAGATAACTCCGGTACTTTTGCGCTGACTTTTATTATCTTCAATAAGTTTAATTACCCTCTTCAATTGATGAACGGTAGAGTGTTCCTTACGGAATCCAAACTGCTGGTCATTAATGATGTTATTTAAGTTAGAAAAATCTACTATTCTTTTGTGTATAACTTTTTCAAAAACTTTGTCTAGTAGGCTAAGAATACTAATTGGTCTGTAACTGGTTGGTATTTTAGGATCTTTTCCAGTTTTGTATACTGGAATTACTTTGGCCCTTTTGAAACACTGAGTAAAATAGCCAGTACTTATACAAATATTAAATATTTTACTCAATGTTTCAAAAAAACAATCAGGCATGTTTTTAAGCACAATGGCGTTAATTTCATCTAAACCTTGGGCTTTGTTATTTTTTAATGAACATACATGTGACTTTACTTCTATGACATCGGTTAATACCATATTACTACCACTGTGCAGGGACTCATTGTTAAGACTTTCCACGTAATTTGCAACGCGAGTATCCATAGATGATGGATTACTTATAGTTAATGTATGGGAATTAGCAAATGCATCAGCAATTGCATTAGCTTTTTCTACACCAGTTTTTAGAACGTCACCGTTCACGACCATATCAGAAAGTGGTAAATTCTTCCCTTTAAGGGCTTTGGTAAGCTTCCAAAACTTTTTAGAGCCGGGTGGCAACTTAGAGATAAATCTAGACCAAGACTCATTTCTATCCCTGTTTATGTGAAAATTGATAAGTCTGTTTAACTGCCTCATTATACTAATTAAATGGATTCTATAGTTTTGATCCCCACATCTCTGTAATTTACGCCTAAATTTATTTCTTTGCAGAATTAACATTTTCGATGTATTAGAGATTTCTCTTTGCCATGGAGTTTTTTGCCCAACTGGAATCAAATTAAATGGCTGTTTGGCAATAGAACATAGTTGATTTAGTGCCATATCTACGCTATGAGTGTTATCATCGACTCGATCAATGTCGAGGCGTCTGATTTCGTTCTCTACCCAGTCTCTAATGAGTGGCCAATCAGCTTGATTGTACAAAGGAACAGAAATTGTGTTTATTTGAAAATACCCATTGATAAAACATGAAATTGGAACATGGTCTGAATTTAAAATATTTGGATGTGATTCCAACCCCGAAAAAGGTATACAGGAGTTTGATAGCAAAATGTCTACTATAGAAGGTTGAACAGGTAAAACATTTTGCCCAAACCTGGTAAATGAGTCTGGGTAATATATAAAATAGTTAGATAAAAGACAATGATCATAAAGTACTTTACCAGCAGAGTTGTTTGAAGCACAGTTCCAGTGAGTGTGATGGGCGTTTAAGTCGCAAAATATAAAAAAGTCATTTACGGTATTAGTTAGTAAGCTTAAGTCCGACCTAAGGTTTGTGGTGTATATTGGATTATACGCAGATGTAAAAATAACTGATCGTCTATTAATAAAAACTTGTATTGAGATATTCTCAATATTATGTGTTTTAATTTTTAGAAGTAACTTATGTTCTATGTTAGTTTTTACCGCTATAAGTACACCTCCTCCATGAGTTAGTCGGTCCTCTCGGTATATCTTGTAGCCTCCAAGTTGAAGTTTGTGATGCGGTTTTAAAAAAGTTTCGTTGAGTAAAAGAATATAAACATTTTTGTCGTGTAGAACTTGTTCGAGCTGTGAAGATGCTGAATCTGTTGTTATGCCTTGACAATTCCAGTGCATAACATGAACATTTTGAGTACCGGTTGATTTATATGGCATGCTTAAGCATCATACCCAAGACTCTTAGTTTGTCAAACTTGTTTTGACATTTCTCAAGTGCATCAACAGCATCAAAAAATATTTCCAATAGCCTTTCGTTGGAAATATCATCGTCGTTGTTAACAATGGGTTTGCTTTTAGAAACTTCAGAATACAATTTATTGTTGCGAAAGCTGGAATCGCGGAATTTACTTTGATGTTCATAATTTATTAACTCTGAAAAATTTTCAGCATCTACGTTGAAATTTGAATAACTAGGTCGGTTATAAGAAGTTACAGTTTTGGCCGTTAAGCGTTGGCGTATTTCTAAATACTCTTTGCGACAAGGGCACTTTGGGTCATCAGCCCTATGGTTAACGTTTCGTAGGTTCTTTTCGGCGCAATTGTAGCATTTATAAACTACGCTTCCATCTTTAGTGCTTTTGTTTAATGTACAAACAGAGAAATCGTGATTACCAGCACACGCCGAACAAACGTCGATTCGGTTACAGTTCTTAGCACCGTGACCATACATTGAACATGTGGCACATTGGGTAGGGCCTTTATTTCCTCTCAATAGTCTTCTCCAATAAACAGATATATTACAAAAATACCTTATTTTCATTATTTCTCGTTTGACACATGCTGCCTGTCGAATTCGATTAAATACAACGCATCATCCTCATTAGATCGTTTGGTTGTAATTTCCTTAACATTTATCGGTTTTATATTGTACCTCTTAACAAAGTCGTCCTCTAATAATTCAGTTGACAATCGAGGTAAACCAAATAAGACCATCTTAAAAATTTTTCCGTCTTTTATATCGTGGCTATAAAAGCAGAATTTTTGTCTTTAAGAATTTTAATCGCTTCGTTGTAGTGAGACAGCGATTTGGAGATTAGTGGCTGTTGTATAATGATGTTTAACAATCTTCGATTGATCATGCAAATGCTAAACACTCTCACTCATCACGCCATGCTGACAAGCCGCGATTGACCGTCTAAATGCCGCTTGAGAAAAAGCTGGATTGAGTTGCCACATCATGTAGCTTTTGCTTAGCATGCATTTGGGCAGTTGTTTTGTTTGTTTTGATTACTTGTAATTAAATAAAAAATAATATGTTTTAACATGTTTTAATAAACAAAATGTTAAATTAATAAAAAATATGTAATTGTATACCAATTGTTATATCAGTTGTTGCTTTGTTGCCACGTTGTAAAATTAATATGGCTTGTTTACTTATGTATATCATATGGCAGCTTTGTTTTATTTTATTCTCTGCAGTCTGCAGGTAACACAAATGAACCAATACGTGGACCCAAGTGATCTGTATATTATAGTTGCTTGCCTAACCTAACCTTGTACGGACAAATTTTTCGAAATGAACAAAAATTTTGTCCGGACAAAATGGGTGAATCCAGTTTAATACAACAGCATTATTTATTAATTGGTGTTTCGGATACAAATAAAATTTAACAAGATGCTTTGAAGCGAAAATACGAAAATTAGCTTATAATGGCATTGACAATCTAAACACTTCATATCATCACCTTTATCGTATACATGTGGTGTAGAGGTCAACACCTTTTTTCTCAAAATCGGAGCCTAATACAAAATTTGTATAAAAATTATCCGAAAAGAAATGCGGAAATTAAATTATCAAAAACAAAAGAAAATAATTATATAAAAACACTCGAGTCAAATCGACCGACCATAGGGTGTCCACTTATGTGGAAAGTAAAAAGGGGAAGAGTAACACACAGCCTTATTTCCCAATAACACCAACAACGTCTTAAGCACTGAAATAAATTTACAATTATTTAAACGAAATAATAAATTTTATTAAATAAAAATCTAAATCGCACTCTATTTGAATCCAAAGAAAAACTTGTAAAAAAATAAAATTAATTTACAGAAGGGTAATAAAAAAAGATATCAAATACACCAAAGGCCCCCAACCAAAAAAAGTGGTTGTTAAAATGAAAATGCATTGGTTTAGCAATGTGACACAAACCTACCTTGTTGACAGCTGGTATGCTACTGATTTAAAATTTTTACATGTTTTGTTATCTTTGTGAGATTCTGGTTGAGATTGTGTATGTGCTCACAGACCCTTAGGGGTTTGTGTGGGGGCTCTTGAAATAAACTGATGGCGCTATCTGAAATCACCTAATTACCGAATTTGTACGATTTTTACGGAAAATCTTGTAAAAAACCACTAGATTTTGCTCGAAATCTCATAAGTATTAGATTTCAGTGTAATGTATGTATTTACATACATATGTACATACATATTATAAACAAGTTCTACAAAAATATAAACCATTTTATAATATTTTTCAGCTGAAAGAAAAGTTTATTAATTTTCTTTGTTCAAAAATATTTTTTTATGTGCAGTATTGCAAACGACTAAATCGTCTGGAAAATTCTTATGAAAAGCATTTTTTATCTTCCATAAAAAGCAAAAAATTATAAAAATATACATATCTTTCATATCTTTAAAAATCTTAAAATATCAGCTATTTTTAGTCTGATAGTTTTTTTATTCCTTTCTATTTGTGAAATAATTTTCTCAAACAATCATAGAAACTATGGCAACAAAAATAGTTATCGCTATCCTCTAAACCTATTTGACTATCTTTAAGCCCTCCCTTCTACATATTTACATACACACATATTTGGCTGTCGTTATGCCAATCTTAATAACTGTATATTAGAGAAAAATTGAAAATAATTGATTCAATTATTTTCCGTTTTACTAAGTTTATGTTGTTGACGCTTCTCCTTTACGTTCCATGGCACTACATTAACAAACTATAAAAAAATAAGTTTTGATTTGTTGGAAATAATCATGAACAAATTAAATTCAGTCGTTTCGTATAACAGTGGCACGTCTTCGGAGACAAGTGAAACCCAGAGTGTTGAAGATAATCAACAAAGTGGTAGTGTTACACCTAGTGGCACGAATACACCACCCATACAAAAATCTGGTAGCAGGTAATACATTTTTTAAATGTTTATTTATTTTGTAAAACAAAATTTTTAACATTTTAAGGATTCCCAAAAGTTGGAGGCGAATGAAAGATTCAGGTCAGGATAAAGATGTCGAATCCAAACGCCCCCCTTGGCGTGCTGTCAGTATTTCAACTTTACCCAAACCAGACAAAAATGCCCTTTTAAAAGCTAAACTCTTGGATGCTTCAAGGTAATTAAAGTTTTATTAAAAAAATATAGTTTTTTACTCCTATTCCCACTCCGACTCCGACTGCATTAAATTATTTTCTTTGTTGAAATTTATTTTGTTTAAATTAGAAAAGTTAATGATTGGAAAAGCTTGTTTGGAGGAATTTAGAAAATCAAAAAGTTATTTTTGCTAAGATTATGCTTAAAATTGTGTAAAATAAAGTTTAAAAATAATTTTAAACAAAGATATCATGATAGCGATATCAGTTTTGACGTTGAAATTAGGGTTTCAGAATTCCATTTCTTTAACAACACAACTGCTAGTTGACGGTTCTACAGATTCGAGTGGCTGGAATAATCTGGTGAACAATTGTGCTGAATAAAGTTTTATGACATTTTTTGGCACATTAGAAATTTCACCACTTTCTAAATAATTAAGTATCGCAAACGTTTTTGATGCCTTTCTTCATTTATTTTTCTTTTTAACCATCGTTTTTGAATAGCCAAAAGCTGCTTGTAGAAGGTCTGAATAACATCTGCTATTAGCAAATTTGTGCGGCTCAAGGCCTCTGATGCAGCTTTAATGGGATTCAAAATGGCCACTATATTTTCTACAATCTGAACATGTTCTTCAACCCACAACTCTGCGCAACTGAAATCTATCAGAGTTTAATTGAATCATTTCAATCATACGTATCTTGTTTTTAAATCATGAATTCAACGCGACTCTTTGCCATATTCTTGTTTCTTATATTCCTCGAGAGGACTTTTTTTTAAATAGATTTACAATTTGTCTTGCACGATCTATAGCATATTTGTAAGTTTCTAAAAATATTTAAATTTATAAATCCTTGTTTTTTATTCAGCACAATAACGATCAAATATTTGTGTGATAGCAAAAGAAATTCTTATTTAAAAATAAGAACCACTGAATTTTCTTTAAAGAGCTAATGATTTTAAATTTCCCGTTTCCCGGGAAA
The DNA here is from genome assembly GCA_949628195.1 of Phasia obesa. NCBI lineage: Eukaryota > Metazoa > Arthropoda > Insecta > Diptera > Tachinidae > Phasia > Phasia obesa. The sequence continues at coordinate 152,482,213 of OX451215.1, forward strand.
TTAGCAAAAATTTTCCTGGGAAATTGTTTATAGTTTTTCCCGGGCGGGGAAATAGATTTTACAGGGACTGATGACTTGTGTAATTTGTTAGTATAACGATATGTCAGATATAATAGATTTAGAAATTTTCGTTTAAAATTCAAAATAAATTAGTCAAGTGCGAGTTAGACTCACACACGTAGGATTCCGTACTATGTTCAGTATAATTAAAAAATTCCAATTGTTTATGTCTTATGGGACACCCTTAAATTTTAAAATTAAAGTAATATTCGCGAAAATTGCATCATAATTGGAACAACCTTTGAATTTTAGTATGTAATTGATTTTATAGCGGCCATGGTAATACACTTTCTATTAAAATAGGAACCTACGTATTGGGGTTAAAAAAATAAGGTAATAATCGCGAAAACACGTCATTAATGGACACACTTCAATTTTAAGTATTTGTTATAGCTGCCGAAGAAACACATCTACTGTAAACATTTCTAGAGGATATCTATTACGGTTTATAAAATCATGTCACTGTCGGAACACCCTTTAATTTTATTATTCATTATAGTGGCCATGGCAACTTCCTTTCTATAAATATATTTATTGCGATTAAAAAATAAGTCACTATAAGTGAAAAACATGTCACTGTCGGAACACCCTTTAATTTTTAGTAATTGTCATATCGGCCGTGGCAACACATCTTCTGTATAAAATTTCAAGAGTCTACCTGTTACGGTTCAAGAAATAAGGCTTTATACATGCAAATCCTTTAATTTTTACTATTTGTTATAGTGGCCATAGTTAAACACCTCCTCAAGATTCCACCTATTCATTCAAAACTTAACTTACATGCAAATCACGTCACTATTGGAACACCCTTTAAGTTCAATTTTGTATACTTGTTTATAAAACAAACATAGTATTTGTTGTTGACAGAAATAAAAAGAGGTTTGCGTTGAACAAAATACTGTTTAAAAATATTCAGTTTATTTCTATAAAAAGGCAAACGATTAATTTTACAAATAAAGACAAAATAATACGAATTTACTCACCGCAGTTTTGCACCTCTTTCTTTTATGAACATTAAAACGACATTAAAGTTATTTAATTTACAGCAAAGGTTATGAAATAAATAAGAAGAATAATTTTTGCAAAAAAAAACCGACTTCAAAAGAGATAGAAGGGCACAAATTCTAAACTAAAAATGTAAGAAGTAATCTGTAAGAATTAGATTTGAATCAAATAAAAGATGCGCCAAACTTAGAGGGAAAAATGAAGACTATTTGAATGTCAAGCCTCTCCTCTTTTCATCAGCATCCATCTTTTATAGGGGCACCATTCAAGCCTCTGTCTACGGTTTCACAGATAGGGGCACACAGATCAAATAACATCACATATTCGGACACCCTTTAATTTACAATTTTAAATTAAAGACCTGTTGTTATACGGGACTTGGCCAGAAGAATCTTTGTAAATTTCAACTATCTGTCTATAACGGTTAAAAAGTTTAGCCATATATATCAAACTACATGAACTATTGGGACACCCTTTACATTATAATTCCAATTATTTATACTTGTTATCATACCAGAGATAGTAGTGGACATTCTGCCTAATTTTCAAGTGTTTGTGTTTAACGGTTCAAAAGATACGGCCATATAGATAAAATTACATAATTTATGGGGACACCCTTTAATTTCTAAATTCAAATTGTATACTTGCTATAGTGGACTTTGCAATACAGGTTCCTTGTAAATTTCAGCTGTCTGTCTCTAACAGTTCAAAAGTTTGGTCACTCACATAGAATTACATTAACTATTGGGACACCCTTTTAGTTCCAAATTCAAATTTTATACTTTTTGTTATAGCTTACTTAGCACTACATGTTCTTTGTAAATTACAGCGGTCTGTGTACAACTGTTCAAAAGTATGGCCATATACATCAAATTAAATGAACTATTGGAGCACCCTTTAATTTAAAATTTTGAATATTTATACATTTTATTATAGCGGTCATAGTAATCGACATTCTGTCAAATTTTCAAGGTTTTGTCTATAACGGTTCAAAAGATAGACCCAAATAGGTCAAATTATGTCACCTATGGGGACACCCTTTAAATTTTAAATTTATTTTTTATTCATTTCTGCTGTTGAGAGCTATAGCGACACGCAATTTTTTAAAATTTTAATTTGGTGCCCTTTGCGGTTCTTAATACACGTAAAAAACATGTATGTTGTATGGGGACACCCTTTAATTTTTAATATAATGAACTGTTTTTAAAATGGGACCAAACTGAAATCATAACCTTTCAAATAAAGGAAGAAATTTTAAAATCGGTTCAGAAATGGCTGAGTTCTGCGGTTTACATACGTAAAAAAAAGCAACATTCAGACGAATAGATAACCTCCTTCTTTTTTGAAGTCGGTTAAAAAGGAATGCAAAAACGCGGTTTACAAAACAGATGATTTGAAACAAGGATGGCACATATATTGGAATAGTGATGGCACTTCCATGAAACATTACAGGGCGTTCCGTAACACCCCCACCCCCGTGGAGCGATCCGCTTCACCAACATCCAAATCTAGAACGGCTAACTTGGATACAGCCTTTTGTAGAACGCCGGACGCAGTTTTTACATCAGCTCGACGCACCACACCATCAGCACCAGCAAACACACGAATTACTATACCACGTCGCCATTGGCTCCTGGGAAGATTAGGATCACATATAAATACCATGTCACCATTATTTAATGGAGCTGTTCTTTCACACCACTTTACTCGTCTCGTTAATGTTGGCAATACTCGAGCACCCAACGTTTCCAAAATCTATCACGAAGAATCCTTGCAACACGCCACTGTTTTCTAAGACTACATAGCTTACTATCTGCCTCATCAGCTGGTGGAGTTTGAGCGACGTTTCCATAACCGACAAGGAAATGATTTGGCGTGAGGGATTCTTCTTCGTCTGGGCTTATTGGCAAGTGCGTTAATGGACGTGAATTGACAATGTTTTCTGCTTCTATTAAAAGGGACTGCAAAACATGTTCTTTAGGCGAAACTTCTTTTAATGTTTTTCGCAGCACTTTTTACGTACTGGACCATTCTTTCCCATATTCCACCCTCGGACGGATTTATTGGGCAATTAAAAACCCACTCAACACCTTTCCCAGACAGCTCGCTTTGAATTCGCTCGGCTTCAAAAACTTCGTTGAAACGCTTAGCCTCTTCGTTGGCACCAACGAAATTTTTTCCGTTGTCGGAACGGAAATGTACTGGAACACCCCTGCGATTCATAAAATTCCTCATAGCAATAATACAGGAGTCGGTTGAGACAAAGAGAACCCAAGAGGTGAAACGGCGTATACACAGGACGGCAAAAAATACTAATTCAACCCGTCTCTTTCACACGTTGATTAGTTTTCTTTTGTGTTATTTCGTAAACATTGGTTTTCTTTTGTGCTATTTTCTTATTAATTATTTTTTTATTAGTGTAAATGTGCGTAACTTTCATTAAATATATTTCTCAAGCTTATTTCATAACACCAAAGAGTTTTGATTGTTTGTTTTAATTATACTTTGTTGTTTAATTAATATTTTAATGGGCAAATTAACTTTTAAAGTACAAAGTTTTAAACATCGAACACGCTTTAAAGGAAAATTTTCAAAATTTTAGGTTTTTGTTTTGTTTATTTTTCCGATGTTCGTATAAATTTGTTACTATATTTGTCTCTTTCTTGACAAGCTTAGGAAAGTCTGATTATAGCCATTTTCATCAATCACTATTTACATCTCTGTGTACTTTGTGGGTTGAGAAGTCATGAGCTACTTTCAAATGTATTGCTCGAATTGTGAGGCACGTAAAGAGTGCCACCCATCTTTTTTCAGAACGCCTGCCAATAGATACAGTCAAAGGACCAAAATAGTCCAGACCTGTAAATTTGAATGGTCTTACGTTTGGCTCAAGCCGATCAAAAGGAAGTGGACCCATAATGGGTATACGAGGAGTAGCCTTACTGTAGCTGCATAACATGCAATTTGAAATAACTTTCCGAAGTAAGCGTCTAATTTGAAGGAATCCAGTACCTTTTACGTATTTCACATATTGTAGCCTCGTGATTCTGATGTTTCATCCGGCAGTGGTAGTAATGAACTACGAGTGTTGTATAGGCATAATCATATGGTAATATCACTGGTCGTCTTGAACTATAAGGCAAAAAGCTGGCTGCATCAATTCTACCATACACACGCAGCAAACCATTTTCATCAATATAAGGCGTTAACTGCACTAAATTACTATTTTTAGGAAGGGGTTGTTTATTTTTAATGCACTGGACTTCGGTTGAAAAACGTTCTTTCTGCGACTGTAAACATACCAATAGTTCGGCCGACTCAAGTTCACCAGCTGTTAAACCATAATATTGTACATCGTTCTCTTTTTTACGACATCGATTTATAAAACGTAAAGCCCATGAAGTTGTTCTCTTTATTCTAGAGAAAGTCGAAAAACGATTAAAATTTATAAAAGCATTACTTACAACCAATAAAGAGATTTTAGGGTGAAGCTCTTCCTCGTCTTCATGATTTGAATCATCAGCCGTATCATGGTTCAACCATTCATCTTCGTTACGTAAAAGAAACTCTGGCCCAGTAAGCCAACGAGAAGAGGAGGAAAAGTCAACGTTGTTAAACGCTCTCGTTGCGTCATCAGCTACGTTTTCATGGGTTGACACCCACTTCCAGCTATTAATTTCGGTGGATTCCAAAATTTCAGCAATACGATGTGCTACATATGGCTTGTACCGACGATGAATACTAGCAATCCACTTTAAAACAGTTTTGGAATTTTTTAGGCGTAAATTCGTGACCATCTAAAATTGCTTGTATTAATCGGGTTTCTAGTACTGCTGCCTGCAGCTCTATGCGTGGAATTGTTACTCTTTTTAAAGGTGCACATTTTGTTTTTGATATCACAAAACTTGTACATATTTTACCATCATCAGCAATCCACCTCCAATATGCCACAGCAGCAAAGGCGTCCTCACTAGCGTCAACAAAAATGTGAAGATCAAAACGATTTGGCAACCCTGTTGAAAAATAGCATCTGGGTACACGAAAATTTATAATTTTATTCATTTGTTTGCGCCACAGCTCCCACGATTTATAAACGTCTTCCGGGATAGCTTCGTCCCACCGACAATCACGCCTCCACACCTCGCGTAAAATTAGTTTTCCACCAACAATAAAATTACTTAAAAACCCGAGAGGATCAAATGTTGACATGATGATACTGAGTAACTCTCTTTTTGTAGGTTTTCTGTGGCCAGACATGACGGATGAATCAACCTTATGGAACTTTAAATGAAATTTAAAATTGTCAGAAAGGGAGTCCCAATATAACCCCAACACTTTTTCTGTGTCATCATCCGCTAGCATTGTTTTTGAAATTGTACTACCACCCAATGCCAAGGTGACTTCATTGGAATTTTAAATGAAACCTCTTAAGTCAAAGCCACCCTTTTTGTGAATATCACGTACCTGTTTTGAAACATTTACTGCCTCCTCCACGCTTTCGAAGCTGTCTACAAAATCGTCAATGTAATGGTAATTTAAGATGGCTGCTGTTGCTCTTGGCTGAGATTGGCTGTATACCGTGGCATTGGCTTTCATGACGTAACGTGCTGAGCATGGAGAGCAGGCTGCTCCAAAAGTCATGACCACCATTTCGTACTCTTCAGGAGGGTTGTTTTGATTTCCACCGCGCCATAAAAAGCGTTGGCTGATTCTGTTTTCGGGCTGAACAACGATCTGGTGAAACATCTCACGTATGTCAGCACATACGGCAACTCTACCACGACGAAAATTGTATAAAATAGTTATTAACGATGCGATATCTTGAGGGCCCTTTAATAAATGAGAATTTAAAGAAATCCCATTCACTTGTGCAGCTGCATCAAATACTAAGCGAACCTTTTTTGGTTTATTGGGATTTATTACCCCAAAATGAGGCAAATACCATTTTTTGTCACTTGGCAGCTCTATCTCATCTAAACGAAGTTTACGAACATAGCCTTTGTCTACATACCCCTTTATTACCTCTTTGTATGCAGCAGCAAAGTTTTCGTTTTGATTCATCTTTTTTTCAATCCCCTCCAAGCGTCTAAGGGCCATGGGATAACTGTTTGGCAGCTTTACGTTATCATGTTTCCATAGGAGGCCAGTTTGCAATCGGTCCCCAATTCGTTTTGTTGTTTCTAGCAGAATTCCATTTGCTCTTACGTCATCATCACACTCAATAGGAGGGGCTGACCTTACACCAATACTTTCTACGTTGAAAAAATGCTTAACAAGCTGATGAAGACTTCTGTCACTTTCTATGTTGGCCATAAGACATGAGGGATGATTTGTTGACAAAGTACGACAGGGGCCGAACACTAACCAACCCAATTCGGTATTGCAGACAAACGGACCTGAAGACAAATTTACTTGAGTATTAGTTGGCAACCCTAAATGGGCGTGATCTAATCCAATTATAACGTTGGTGTAGGGTTTGACGGGAAAAGATTACGATGTCTGGAAACTATTTTCCAAATCTTTATTTGTTAAACTTTACATAGGCAGATTTAAGTTTGAAACGGCATAAACATTACGCATATAATGGCACTTAGATTTGCCTACACAACTTATTTTAATGTTAAACGAAAAGACCGACTCCTGTGCTGATCGACCGCTAAAACAACGGTATATTTAAGTTACCTTTCTGACCACGTACTCCAAGCTGTTCGGCAACGTCCTAATCCAACATTGTAATTGACGATCCATCGTCGAAAAGGGCATAAATATCCATACGACACCTTTCACCATACAAAGTAACTGGTAAAATACGAAACAACAATTTTTTGTTGTTGTCGGCCGATGAACAGCTGAGTACGCTTTGTTGGGGTTCACTTTCTTTATTTGGGATGACAGCTGGCACATTGGCAACTTCATGGAGCAATTTGTATTGTTTTCGTTGACAACCATTTTGTAAACACGTTTTTTTACGACGATAATCGCGGGTTGAATGGCCAACATTAAGGCATGAAAAGCAGGCACGGATCTTCTTGACATCTGACCAACGTTTATTAACAGTTGAGTCTATGAAACTACGACAATCATAAAGTTTATGTTAACCTTTGCATAAAGGGCATTGTGGCTGCCTTTCGGTTTTGTGAAGCAAGACGCGACGCTTTGGCTCCTTGTTGTCCGTATCCTGTATTGAACAGATTAAAAGGGCCAGCTAATCCATAAAATCAATAAAATTAAGAAGAGTAGGATATGGTTTAATAGTAGCGGCAACTTTGGCCCAATCTAATTTTTTGCTCATCGGCAGCTTTAACAATGTTGGGTTGGCAATATGTTGCTGACCTTCCACGGACTGAAGAAACACAGTCAAATTTCTTACCTTCGTAGCAAACGGTATTAATTTTGATAAATTATTTTCCGAAATATGTGGTATTTCTCTTATTTGACGCAACTGGCTTTGAATCAGCTGTTCCGATCTACCAAATCTAGTACGAAGCTGTTCGATGACAGCACCAACGTTGTCTGGGTGAATTAACAATGACTTAACTAAGTCACGAGCATTACCTTTGAGGCTTTTTTATAGGCGCTGATTATTTTCAAAATTTGAATAATTATAAGTTGCGTTCGATTGAAAATAAGCTGTATAAATTATTAGCCAATCTTCCGCTGCCCCACTAAATTCTGGCAAATCTTGAAGCTTACGAGGATACATCATAGCACCCGAATTATTTGGTAACAAACCTGAATTATAAAAATTATTTTTTGCTGGCTGTGGCTGTGTAGAAAATGATTGGCAAGATGGCGGTCTACCAGAAATATTTGGTGACAAATACATATTAAAATGATCGACTGCAGGTGCTGCTTGCGTCGATGGCAGAGCTGCTGGCTGAGCTATATGTAATGGGCAATGACGGCAGTTGTCATTGTGTTGGTATGTGTAGTACGTATGTCTGTATTTGTATAACGGCTCTCTATAGATGTAGTTGGAGGCATATATATGTTGGCGGCAGAATATGCTGTTGATGTAGATGGCGGCAAAGGTGTGTTGGCGGCAGTATCTGTTGTTTGAGAGGGAACACATTTTGTGAGGTTATGATTACTTACAGATTCCGTGTTACGAATAACTGACTCGAGCTGTTGGCATTGGCGATTACTATTGCTGAGTTTTGTCTGGGTATCTGAGAGCTGGCGTTTTAAAAAGGCAATTTGCTTTTGCATCTCCGACACATTTCCGGCTTTTGTTGTGGTTGGCGTAGAAGGGTTATTACTTACGGCGGCTGACTTACTACTTGTGGCTGATGGTGTGGTGGTGGCGACGGCGGCAGGTTCTACTGTAACTTGATTAGACAATGGCTGTGTCTGGGCTGGTATGTTAGATGCACCTGCATTATCGCTTCCTTGTAGACGAGGACTCCGGCGAGGGGAATGCTCCATCATAATGGTTGAGTGCAACAACTATTTTAAAATTTTTATATTGTAGAAATTTTCCACGGCGGCAAACACGCACTTATTTTGTACGAAACGGCAAAAAACATATACAAAATAAAATAAAGCGAAATAAAGCAATGTTGTTGACGGAAATAAAAAGAGGTTTGCGTTGAACAAAATACTGTTTAAAAATATTCAGTTTATTTCTATAAAAAGGCAAACGATTAATTTTACAAATAAAGACAAAATAATACGAATTTACTCACCGCAGTTTTGCACCTCTTTCTTTTATGAACATTAAAACGACATTAAACATTAAAGTTATTTAATTTACAGCAAAGGTTATGAAATAAATAAGAAGAAAAAGGAATGCAAAAACGCGGTTTACAAAACAGATGATTTGAAACAAGGATGGCACATATATTGGAATAGCGATGGCACTTCCATGAAACATTACAGGGCGTTCCGTAACAGTTTTAATTACAGTCTGCAAATTGTAAGTGGTTGCCTCTTACAGCTCAAAAAAAAAAAAAGAAATAAACGTAAATAACACGTCACTTTTGGTACACCTTACGTTTGAGTATTTTTTGCTATAGTGGCCGCAGTTATACACTTTTGGTAAAATTTTCAAGAGTCTACCTATTATGGTTCAAAACTTAGGACTTACACATACAAAGTACACTACTATCGGTTTATTTTTAGGTTTATTTTTTTAGACTTGTTTATAAAGCGAACTAAGTTTTAATTAATGTTTGTAAATTTTCCTACAGTTCAAGAAATAAACACATATTCGTAAATAACACCTCTCTATCGGAACACCCTATAAGTTTTAATATTTGTTGCTATAGCGGCCTTCTGTGAAAATTTCAAGATTCTACCTATTATGGTTTAAAACTTAGGCCTTATAAATGAAAATAACACCACCATCGGAACACCCTTTAATTTTTAGGTTTATTTTTTAGACTTGTATATAAAGCGAACTACGTTTTTATTACAGTTTGTAAATTATTATATTATGGTTTAAAACTTAGGTCTTATAAATGAAAATAACAGCACTATCGGAACACCCTTTAATTTTTAGGTTTATTTTTTAGACTTGTATATAAAGCGAACTACGTTTTTATTACAGTTTGTAAATTATTATATTATGGTTTAAAACTTAGGTCTTATAAATGAAAATAACAGCACTATCGGAACACCCTTTAATTTTTAGGTTTATTTTTTAGACTTGTATATAAAGCGAACTACGTTTTTATTACAGTTTGTAAATTTTTAGTGTATGCCTCTTACAGTTCAAGAAATAAACACATTTTCATAAATAACACCTCTCTATTGGAACACCCTATAAGTTTTAGTATTTGTTGCTATAGCGGCAACAGCTATACATCATCTGTAAAAATTTCAAGAGTACCTATTACGGTTCCAGAGATAAAAGGCGCTGACAGACGGACAGACATTGTAGCGAAAACAATAGGGTTACGTTTTTACACTTTTTGTACGGAACTCTAAAAATCGGTACATAAATGGCAGAGATATTGGCAAAAAATGCGAAAAAAAAATAATTACTATCGTATAGAAAGTTGAAAAAACATAAATTTTATCAAAATATCCCATTCATCAAAATTATGAAAAAGAACACAAATTTTACTAAAAAGTTCGGAGTTCACAAAGCTTATTGTTCAATTTTTTAAATCATTTTATGCCTTTTATATACAGACATATGTATGTATGTATGTATGTATGTATGTATGTATGTATTTATGTATGTATGTATGTATATCATTTTAATACCTTGCTTAATTCAGCAATTCAACATAATAATACTATTGAACAAAAAATGTGTTAAGTTACAAAACAGACAACAAGTTTGCAAAATACAGGTATATGCAAGGCGAATTCAAAAAAACTGAGCAACCAGTTTTTGCCCGACTGTGTCAAAATATTTTACTAAAATATAAAGAAAAATGTAAATAACATGAGCTGTGTTTGCAAAATTATTCATTATAATAAAAATAACACAGTGCAACACGGAAAAAATAAACATATACGGACACCACTACGTGATAAAAGACCAAAGAAAGACCCCTGTCTCCCAGTTTTGCCCAAAGTCCTCCAGGTTTTTTTTATGGGCCCTCAAAGATGTGGGGCCTCGATGTCATTTTTGCAAAAAATGATCATTTACTCAAGCTCATATTTTGCAAACCGTTTGAAATTTTGATATACTCTCTGAGGCAAAGTTGTAGCTCTTGTCATAAAGAACAAAAATTGTTAACATATAAAATCAAAAAACTTCATCTTCAAGGTCAAAATCGCTGTTTGCGAAATCATCTCAAATGTCAAAAAGCCCAGTATGAACACCTTAGATTTCGTTCGTAATTTCAGCTCGAAATTACTTAATTTCGTGGCAGCCTGAATGGGCTATAATACGTATTAAAAGTACTGTCAAATAGAGTTGTGCCGGTCATGTACGACCTAGTTCAGTTGAACGATTCCCGTAATTGAACGATTTTGACTAGGTCAGTGTTTTCTTTTTTATCGTTCATCGTTCGTTGCGTTTTTTTTTTGTTTTATTCAGGTACTAAAATAAAAAGATTAATTTTAAAGCTAGAATTAAGAAACCTGATAAATCAGATGTAAAATAAATAATAAGTTAAATATTATTTATGTTATTTATGTACTTATGTTATTACGTACTTACTTTTTGTAAACATTTGTTGACAATTGTGAAGTGTTGCCAGAATGATCTGATGTGTTTGATCTGTTTAAAATAAAAAACGATGACCGTAACGAACGACCTAAAACTTGGTGTACGATCTGAACGATTCAGCGAAATGAACTATTATGCACAACTCTACTGTCAAATGTTGACACAGTGTAAGCTACGAAAAAGAACGATGGCGCAAATATGTTGCGCTTGTTCGGAAAAGCATTACTGCGCTGCATCTGATGCTCAGTATGTTCGGAAATGCATCAGTTTGCATCACTGCAAATGTCGTGTGTTCTAAAATGCATCACTGAAATAGATGATGCCCAAACAAACGTCAAACACGCATCACAAAAATTGCTGATGCAATGGATGAGTGAGGTTTTTAGTTGTTCTTTATTAATTTTATTTTGTTAAATTACATTTGTTTGTACATTTATAAGAGTTCGATTGGATATGGAAGAATTTAATTTAATTTTTGCTTTCATCTAAATCAAGAAATAAAATTATTATTAAATTCCCAATTTGTATTGTTTAAGCATTCGAAAATTTAAACAAATGTTAATTAATTTTGTATGCGCTTCAAGTAAGTAACAGCATCAGCTCTTTTGCATCGGCATCACAAACTAATCACACATGCGCATCAGATGCAGTGCAGTGATGCATTTCCGAACAAGCCCGTTATCATCAAACCAGGATTTAGAAAAATTCATACAGTAAATAGAAATCTCGTACATATGTATGTATGTAGATAAATGTAAAGGAACACAGCTCAAACCAACCCATATTTTTATTTTAATATCAATCATGTGTGTCTCTAAATTTATTACGGTGCCAAACACAATTATGGATGTGTTTTATTTTAATACTAGCTATGCCCTCCACTTCGACAGCGTCCTTACAAAATTTAGTTTAATTTTGCTTTGAAAGTAATCCACACCAAATGTTAACCCTCTTACTTCTATAGTGCTTCAGTTATGTATTTTCTTTATATAGAGATACCCATCCCTGGATAGAATTCTAAAATTATTGTGGAGTTCTGTAATTTATGTTTAAAATATTCGGCTTTCAAAAATAAAAGTTGGTGCCAAATTTTCAGTACCATTGAATCGGTAAAATTGCGAACTTTCGCTGCTTTTTCTCTATTTTCTCTTGGAAATGAGATGTTCTTGCGGAAAAAAATATCCTATATTTTATTTATTTATTTAATTTATCAAAATACAGCACAACAAGAAATAATTATCTTATTAGAATTTGAGCACAAGGAATTCATAACAATTGCAAATCATACAAACAAATTATTTTAAATATAAGAAATAAAATAAAAAATATTGTAACCATAACATAAATAATATATTAAAATTGGTTGTCATTAGTTTGATGTACATATTTGTGTAATTAGTTATAGGTCATGTGGTTAGAAATAGCACTTTTAAACTGCTTTTCGTACCTCCATTTGACCTCGAAAATTGTATTCTTTGGAAAAGATATTCAGGTTGTTTCTTATAAGTGATCTTATCTTAAATGTATCTAGCAACGTTGTTGTAAGTAACTTTGAGTTTTTGTTTGCTGATTGAGTCTAGACCAACGTACAGCTCACATCCATATAGAAGTGTAGGGAGTAAATAAGTTTTCGCTAGAATCATACGCACATTAAACGGCGTAAAATCATGAGTACTAAATAAATTTTCTCAGCATGACATGCGCTTTTCCGCATATTATGTTTTATGATTAGTCCAGCTTAATTGCTCATTTGTACCAAACCAGTGTTAAAAAGAAGGAGTATGAAGGCCCTCTAGAAGGGCTCCTTCTTTTAGAGGCACAAGGCCTTTCGTTCGCATTCCATCATCATATCTTTTTTACACAGGTTGTCATTGTGGAGCAGTCGTTCCACATTCGCTTCTGCTGGCAGGTCTTCCGAAAATTGTCTGCTAGAAGGATTTTAAATTAAACCCTCTTAAGGCCATTATTTACTATCATACTCAGTCGCATGATCTGTCAAAAACAGCATGTGTGCCAAAAAGGTATGATAGTGTGGATTAGAAATGAATGTGTGCGACAGCAAGCAGCGTTAGAATAGAAAATTATGTTTTTGCCATACAAAATGAATACACATTCCTACTTCCCTACTAAGAGAAGCAAAGTAGGAATGTGTACTGGATCTTTTAGAAGAAAGAGAGGATTGTATCCGAGAGAAGGTCTAAGCATGCCTTATAGAAGGTCTGAAGTGAGAAGACCTCTTTAGTTTTACCTTCCCAGTGGTAAAAGGCACCTCTCCACATTTTTTTTAAGGATCCAGTAGTTTTTAAGTGATGTCACAGACAGACATTCAGATAGAAAACAAGTTACTGTTTTATTATAGTATAGTATGCATAGATTTGGTTGCGTACACGAACATGAGTAGTTCCAGTATTGTTCGATCGGAACACATTTGAACCATATGTTTGAGTGTGGCTATATTTTAAGTTCGTTATAAAGCAGAATTTAAATTTTCGGAAGTGTTTGCAATTGTGGCTGGTAAGTATTCATAAAAAAACATGTTTCATGCTTTTTTTAGTAAATGGTACTCATATGTGCCATTCTGAAGACATTCGAAAAATTTTTGAAGATGAAACTGATAGTGACTTTTATAAAAGAAGAAGCGAAGAATATCTACTAAGTAGTGATTCTGGATCCAGCGATAACGAGGATTCGGCAGACGAAAGAAACTCTGAAAAACTTATGCCAAGTGGTGTCTCTAATGATAACGAATATTTAGAAGACGATATAGTGGATCAGGTGCATGACGCTGCCGAGAAAGTACTTATCTGTAATGAGGCAGCTAGCAACTCTGTCGCATCGAACAATAATATCGTTTGGAGTACTATTATTGGGTGTATGTTTGTAATGTGCTACAATCGACTCCCATCTCTAAAAGATTATTGTTCGATCATTGAAAGAAGCAATAACATAATGATGACAGCCGTAAACGCGTGGGTCATTTATAATGACTTCAGCAGAAACAAGATGCCATTCAAATCATTTTTTTAGTTACCCTGGCTGAGGAATCGATCCATGAAGGCTTAAAAACCACAGCTGTTCGTAGATCCCAAAAACCAGGCCGCGCATCTAAAATTTCCAATTGCAAGGCAATACTTCCTTCCTGTTGAAGGAACTACCCGACGTCGTTGTACCAACTGCAGCGGTCAAAAAAAACAGACACGCACTAAGACAATCTGCAAGGAGTGCCAAGTGCCGCTTTGCAAAATGTGCTTTGCACCGTATCATGCAGAAGTTTTATTTTAAAACATATTTATTAACAAAAGTCAATAAAATATGATTTACTATAACCTATATATGAAGTAAGTATAGTTTATTTAACTGTTTTTGAGATTTTTTTTTTACCGATTTGTTGTAAATTAATGAAATAACCTACACCCATCAAAAATTTTATTTTAACATTGCTATTCGTCGGTTCGAAAGGGTTAAAGAGAGAAGATTCGAATTGCCGAACTTGGTCAGTAACGACTTGCAATGGTAGTCCAAATCTCGATATCCAACCACTAAGAAATGCTGGCAACAGATTCGACTGCGATATCCTTTAATGGTATTTCTTCCATAATAAGGATTGTATTTCTACGGCCTTATTTAAATCTTAATAAATTTAAAGAATAAGCTTGACTATCTCCTTTAAATTTATTATTTCTTTCGACCAACTGGAAAATTTATCTGACAAAGGAAAAGGTCCCATTACATCTATGCTTACGACTTTAAATTTTTGATCAGGGACAACAAATTTAACAACAAATGAATCAGTTTATGTTTAATATTTTCACTTTTTTTTTTCAAAATTTTTAAAAATTCCTGGAATACTGTAATGAAAAATGTTCTGTTTTCTTTTATCATAAAGGCATAGTGTCTTTTTGATGTTTAAATTGATGTTTCTTATTAATTCCATATCAGGAAAATGTTGTTACAATTTTTGCTCTTGTTGTTATTTTTATATTACTGTTAATTTTTATTGATCAACGATAATTTTTTTTCGAAAGTCGTGTGACCAATTATATGTTTTATTGAAATTTTTGTTCAGATTTCCTAAAAAACTTGTTAAAACGGCAAATTAACGAGAATTTAAAATGCCTGCTAAAATAACATCGACTTATCTGGTACAATTGGTTTATTATAATCTAGCGATTGAAATACTGTGCAAGAATTGTCTAAAATGTATTCAATAACAAGACTACCTAGGCTTAAGCTCACATTAGAACTGTCACCTGGCCACCCTAGCATGATTTTGAAGATAACAAAACGTGTTTTCAGGAAAAAGGCAGACGAAAACCCTTTGGTATCCACAAGAATATTTTCCAGTTAACTAAGAGAAGAATGTAGCGTGACAGTTTCCCACGAAATGGTAAGGCAAGTCTTTCATTAGAACGGGTATTTATTGAATGTAGCTCGTAAGAAACCATTGCTTACAATGCAACACAAAAAAGGCGATTGTTCCTTGCTGTAACGCATATTTCCAAACCTTTCGACTACTAGGATGTCTTTATATTTAACAAAGAGATCAAAATGTTTCATTTGTATAATGGTGGGCCCAATAGATTATGGGGAAAACCCTTAAAAGCGTTAAAAAGTCTTATCATAATTCCAGCAGTAAATTTTGGAAAACTTTCTGTAATATTTGTAGGTCCATATCTATTAAGGGAGTTGGAGTACCTGAATATATTAACTGGTCATGTAAATTCCAGGGTGAATAAGTTTAGAATTTATACTGATAGAAAGCCGAATTTCAAGTTTTATCAGGAAAATGATCCCAAACATAAGGCTCTTCTGGTAAGGAAGTGATTTTCTAAATCTTTGGCAAAGTACTGTAAACTCCTGCTTAGAGTCCTGACTTATTTATCCAGTTGAAAATCTTGAAAAGACATTGCTAAGAGGCGTTCCAAAAGCCAAGATGAATTAAAGGCTGTAATTTTGGAGAAATAGAACAAAATTATAACGGAATGGGTGCAAAAATTAGTTTATTCCATCAAAGCATGACTGCAAGCAGTGATTAATGCCAATGGTAGCCATAAAAATTACTGATTGTCTTACAATTCCATATCCATCACAATTCCATATCCATCACATTTTCTTGACAGCAAAATTTCGGAAGTGTTTCTGTATTTAATCTTGTTTTTATCCTTATTTTTTCTGGGTTTTCTTTTTTTGTGTTATTTGTAGGTTTACATGTAGATAAAATTAATTTAGTAAAACCAATTAAAAAAATAAAAAAGAAAACAAAATTTTCTATTATAAAAGTCAAAACCAAAACTTTTTTCACTATGTAAAACAATACCTTGACAGAATGTACATATCTATGTATGTGTATGTGTTTAATAAATTTTTTTTTTATATTTTTCAAACTTAAACAATTTACAAAATATATGTCAAGGTATATTTATCTTACTAGGTAGTGTCGTCCGCCCAGCTGATTTAGTAGTTCGACATGTCAAAAGTTGTATGTGTTCAAAAATTTTATAGTGTAGAAGTGAAAAAGCAATAAAACACATACAGGCCTTCTCAATTTTCTCCTATGTTTTTTGACATTTCGAACTACAAAGCAACAACAAAATGCCATGTTATTCTTGTATTGTTGTATTTGTTGTAGGGACGCCACTACCTAGTAAAATAAATATACCTTGATATATGTATTTATTAGAAATTAAATGAAAAATTAAAATTTATTTTGTTTCCATTTTATCTAATTCTTTTTTCTTGATTTTTTGGCTCCTCTATTGCTTAGCACTTAAATGGGCAGGGCCAGTGTGTTGTATTTGAAAAACGCGTTCATTATTTTTTAGCGTTGCTGGGTGGTGGTGGAGCTTAGCTTAAGCAGTTAAACTTTCGTTTAACGTTAATCAAACGTTTTTAGGGTGGTTAATGAATGAATCAACCACGCAATTATTTTTTATTCAAGGAGCCCATAATGTCTAAGAAAATCTAATCCTATTATTGGCCGTGAAACATCAGCAATAATAAAGGGCCAGAGAAGCATCCGTCGTAGACTATTTCGTATTTTAGTATTGTTGGCAGCATAAAGGATAAATTTATGCGGGTGCTTTAATTTTTCTTCTTCCGTGGCGGGAAATACAGATCTGCGCCGGTGTTAATCAGGTACCTGGACTTCAACTCAGCATCTTGAATGATCAGGCGACTTAATTCCTGGTCATCCTCACCCGTCTGCTTTCCGTTAACTTAAATCAATATGGTAAACGACATTTAGTTGCTTGAGAACCAAATTTCTTATGATACCAACAAAATGTTTTGGGAGATGACGAACGAGTTCTATTGCCTGAAAAATTTCTATTGTTGCTTCTATTTCGGCGATGACTTTTTATAGATAAAGCGGCTATTTTCGATACGACTTCGACAATTTTATTTTCGATGGCAGCGATTCGTTCCGATTCGGCAATAACCATAGTTGATTCGTCAAAATGGTCATGTATATTATCAGCTATTAGAGAAAATTTGTCTATTGTTACATAACTAACAAATAATATGTGTTTTGTTGTTCAGAGTGGTTTGGGGTGTCAAGTAAACTACTTTCCGATTATTCCTAAAAACTATACAACTTTTCATCGCCATATACCAAAGGCACATACTGAATTTCATTTTGATATGTCAAACGATATGACCTGTAGAGCCTACAGAAATAAAAACGCAAATGGACTATTTTCGTTTTTTATGTATTTTTCTTTTTCATTTCATTTCATTTGATTTTTTTTTTATTAATTCCGTATAACTGATAACAAATTTGAGGCGATACTTTACATACTATTTCCACCGTACATATTTCTACTTCGTCCCGTTCCACACTTGCAATTTTTGTTTCTGAAATTCTCTTTTGAAGTTGTATTCGTGTCCATACTTTAAAAATTGTGTTTCTGACGACTGTATACTTTTAACAGTCATTCTCTTGTCGAAAAGAGCAAACAACAACAACAATAGAGAGTCGCAGCAGAGTTTCCAGTACATGAAACATCGTACGGCAGCCATTTTTGTTTCCTCTCCCAACAATATATTCATGTGTTGCAGAAAGAAAAATAGCAAGTGTGGCACGGGACTTTAGAAATAAGTTTCAAATCAAATATTTATTTTTTGAATTTTAATTATACATATGTCGTAGTTAATAAATACTACAACATTGGTTACCCGCGACAATTTTAAATTTTTAAATTCACGATGTACACTTCAGAAGAATTTCGTTCAGCTTCTTCGTTAATTTTATCTTTTATCTGTATCATACTCTGCTTGGATCAATTGAAAGCAGCATCCTGAACTATGTTAGTCATATTGCTAAAGACCCTCCGATAGAAAACAGGTATAAAATTATAAAAATGGTATTGTTAATGAGACTTCGTCGACTTTGAGAAAACGTTACTGTTGCAGATAAAAAGCCAGCCGCCAGAAATTCGTGCGTTGCCATGCGTTTCTGAAGATGATTTAATTTCATTTTTTACACAAAACTTATTACAGTTTCTTTGATCCATTTTTTGAAAGAGTAAAAAATCGAAGAGCACACCAAAACACGACTAACCTTTTTATCTGTCAAAAATAAAATGACAATCCAAAATGGCTGATATTGTCTGTCAACATAAATAACAGACATGTGTACCAACATTGAAAAGAAAAATGCGAAAATCGAACATACGTACCTCACGAAAATTGAAAGTAACGGTTATTTCTTGATCATACCTCGTATATAGCTTTGCTCTTGTTTATACCTTTCATTACCATACGTTTGACCTTTTGAGAAAGCTAAATGTCTAAAGATTCTTTGTTTTCTTTGTTCTTTGTATGAGACTTCTATAGATATTATTTCAGTATATGTTACTCTACTCTATATTGATATTATTTATATTGTACTCCTGCAAATTGCCAACCAACTCATTATATTAATATAATTTCTTTGCTAGAATTGTTTTCGATTGTTTTTGAAATATTTTGTAGGTGTAAATCTAAAAGTGTCCCTCTAATTGTATAGTTTCTACGACCATTACATAATTCTGAGCGTTCTATGGAAGACGGAGCACACATTTTGTTTAAAACCGTTGAAGTTTACCAACATAACCAAACCTCCATATATGTATACCGCGAGAAACAATTCCATTTAGCTTTAAGTGATACTTCTCCAACTCGTCAACCCAGTGGCGTAGTGAGCTGAACACGCGCCCGAGGCGAGTATTTGTAAAGTATTCTCTCATTAATAAATAAAGTAAAATAAAATGCTAGGCTCTAAGTTGGAGACAAAAATTTAGTTGAGAAAACAAGACTAGATTTTGAAGTGTTCATCTAGAAATAGTTCAAAAGATACCTGTAATATATTACAAAAAGTAAAATACTTTTATAATGCAGTGTTAGCTTTAAATAGTTCCGTTAGTATTTAAGTACTCTCAAATAATACGATAATAAGTTACATTAAAGTAATACTCAGTATTAAGCCTACATTACAAATTACATACATAAGTATATGTACTACAACAATAATCACTGTATTTAATGTAAGAGGTTAATTTAACATCTTGTGAGAAATACTAACTCAGTCTTTGTCTTATAGCTAAGCGATCAACAGCAAATAAAATGATTAATTAAAACGACTCAACTTCTTTTTATTTATTTTAAATCAAGAGACATAAAAAATTTGGCGACGAGACAATAGTTAAAACGAACCTATTAAAGAAAGGATTAAATTTAAAGCCGCAGAAAATGGCCATAATTGGCAGTATCGAACAGTTTGCGTTTGGAGACGATTTCGAGGAATATTTAGAAAGAATGGAGCAGTTATTTAAAATTAATGGTGTAGTGGATGCAAATAAAGTTGCGATGTTTTTGGCATTAGTTGGACCGGAAACATACAAAAGAATTAAAAGTGTTTTGTTACCGGAAAAACCAACCACAAAAACTTTTAAGGAATTGATCGAAGTTATCATTCCACATTTTCGGCCAGAAAAAAATATAATAGCCGACCGGTATAAATTTTATAACTGTTCACAAAAACAAAATGAATCTGTTGGTGAATTTATAGTAAGTTTAAAGTTAATCTCATCCGAATGTGACTTCGGTAATTTTCTAAAAGAAGCGTTAAGACATCGAATGGTATGTGGTGTCAGCTAGTTCATTTGCTAATGATTCAAGATCATTCATTCTAGGATCTTGTTATTTTAGCTGCTCACGATCAAACCTTCTTGAGATTTCATACCAGTAATGAACTAGTTATGAACCTAAGGCTGATGTCAGAGTGCGCGCTACAAGCAAAGCTATAATACTACGCTACAACATGATATAAATCACTGCATATTGTGTTCGCTCAAAACATGTCTGAGTGATGGGAGTTCGTGCTAAAAAGCAGGTTGGTTAATGGTTTGTACCACGTTGTAGCTTCTACTCTTTTGTTTGTTTATTTTTATTATGTTTTAATTTTTTTGTGTGTAAGTAAACATTTTAATACAATTGTTGACATTTTTCAATTAAATTTTGTTAAAAAAAAAAAAATAATCAATATATCTAGCATTCACTCTGACATCTTGTAGCATTGGTATAGCACGATCTATTATAGCTTTTAGTCTCGCTTCTATTGTAGCGCGCGAGCAGTCTGAAATCAGCCTTAAAGTTAGTATATTTTGCAACAGAATTGGAGCTTCATTTCTGGTTTCACTTGTATTGGTAGTTTCTTCTACTAATTTTCCTAATAGATTTACTACATTTTCTAGCCCAGTGTACATTTTTAATAATGTACATAAAAACATATGTATATATGTATATGATTTAAATTATTCCAAAACATGTCACAACGATTGTATCTTGTTTAGCCGCAGTAACTCCTACTAAATTCAATGAATGATTATCACAATTTAAAAATAACGCCTTATGATTTTTTTCCATTATTCTTTGTTGGATGCTAAGTGTGAGAGCTGCCATCTCGTAGCATACAATGAAATTTATAATCAAGCTTAAGTTCGTTTTTTATTCTCTCTAAGAAAGAATTAATTAAAGTACAAATTAGGTGATAATATTAAAAAAAAAAAAAAATTGGGAAAATTTAATTTTTAGACACCAGCACGAGCGGAATACACATTTTCTAGACAGCCACGTTCGTCATCAGCACTCTTGTATCTAATCTACTTAGGGTAGTGTTTTTAGTTGTAAGCATCATCCATTTAACCAACCAAACCCAGATTAAGGAATGCGAGAAAACTTGTACTCAATTATCAATCGTCAGTTGGTGAGAACGAAGTCTACGACTACCTTAAGCTTCCCACTTGTTGAATATTTTTACTTTTAATATTTATCACCTTATATGTTGTTGTCCCTTCAGCTAACCTTGTCCCTTAGTGTTAACCTTCAGTTAACACTAATCTAGTATCAAACCAAACTTTGTTGAGTAAATAAGATTGCGCGGTGCTTTGCGATTTTTAATTAAACAGTTCGACTAATATATAATATAATAATTAACATTTTCAGGAATTTATCTAAAATCTTATTTTCTATCGAGGCTGCATCTTTAGCATGTATTTCAATATATTTTTTTTTTTTTTATTTTGATATCGTTTATTAGTTGATTTCGGTCTTTTGATGCCAGAATATATAACAATTGATTTTGATTTGCTAGTAGCTGATCAAACTGAGGTACAAGTCTAAGTAAAGATAATAGGTTTCCTACATTTGTACCATCTTAAAGAGCTAGGTTTTCATTATGGCTACGTAGAGGAAGATTTTGGAGAATTAAATACCTCATATTAAAACCAGCAGATATTACGAAAGATGATTGTGTAGCGAATTTGATGAAACAAATAGTAAAGGCCAGGATTCACTATCCCACACAATCGTACGATTCAATCACAAACAAAAACTTACAGAATTCTGTTCTACCCCAAAAATCGTTTCAAAATGACGTTGTAGATGCCACACTATCATACAAAAAATGATTTGGCAACTCTGATCGCATGGAAAAATACTATTATATGAATTTTTTCAAAAGATTATAAAATTGTACAGATCTGTCAAAAATTCTGTCACACACATACACTTTGAGCACACATGCAATTTTTGACAAATCGTACGACTGAGTATAATAGGGGAATATAATAACCAAGATCGGTTAACTTCAGTTCAAAATTATCAAATAGTATAAACCTGTCAAAATGTCACACACATACACTTCTAATCCGCACTATCATACTTTTTTAGCATACATCTCATTTTTGACAGAAAGAACGACTGAGTATGATAGTTTATCGGGCCCTTTAAGGTAAGCATGTATAGACTGTAATACTTTTGGTTTGATATAGTAGAAGGAAAATTAGAATGAAATACGCTCCGTCCCTGAAAAAATGACAACAAAAAGAGCATACAATTCTACATTACTAGGCCAAAAAATTAACGGAAAATAGGTAACGGTGCTTTCATAGTAGCGAGTTAAATTCGAACATTGTGTAAGAAAAATAAAAAGGCGTAAAACTTTGTGCAATTAAACAATATTTACAACAAGCAATTTTGAAAAAGCAATAAATTCAATCATGCAACCATGCAACCATCAATTTCAGGTATCTAATGAAAAGTTTTGCTTAAATTTCTATTTCAAATTATTTGTGGAAGTGCTTTTGTTTTAACTGTTTTTATTAGAGAGACAAAAAATAAACGGATTTTCTCAGTTTAAGTGGAAGTTGGAATGAGTTGGGCAAAGATTTTAGTTTTAAAGCCTGAACAAATAAGCGGTATTTTAGAAAAAAATAGCCTGCGGATCGGTCGTCTTAAAAGATATGTGCGAAATAGTAACAGCCTCACGTGTTGAGTTTGCCAATAAAAAGCCCTTTGCGGCTTTTGCCAACATTTTTATTGTTGTTGTTGTTGTCATTGTTTTACGTCTTATGTGCAAATGCCGTGATTCGTTACCCGTGAGTCAAGCATAGTCACGCCTGAGTCACGCCTGAATGTGGATATATGTATATATTATAATAATTAGCATCACCCTCGGTGATGGTTGTTGTACCATTACTTATTAGTTTGTCAGTTTGTTATTTATTAACATGCATTATGGGGTATATTTAATCCTTTAAATTATTTTGTATTTGAATTATATTTTAAATATGTTTATTCAGGTTTCAGAATTATTTTTATAATAATCAGAATTTACAATTTATGAAAAACAAATTTTTAATAATTGAAAACTTAAAAACTAGATTTAATAAAACTAAGTACATAAGTAGGGAAGTACCCTACATAACTCCCCCACCAGTATAAGGAAAATAAAAAAAAAAATAAAAAAAATCAAGTTAATTAATTTTAAAAGTAACAGTTTTTTTATGTTTCTTGTTTGTAAATACCATATCTTCAGAAACATCGTCTGAAACAAGAGCTGGTTTAACGTTATCAATATGATAATCTTTAATAATATTACCTTTATAAATTTTAAAAACTTTTTCATTTCTTTCAATTACACGAAAAGGTCCTTCATAAGGAGGATTTAAACCAGATTTATTATTTACTTTAACATATACAAATTCACACGTTGAAAGTTGTTTTTGCACAAAATCTTTGTCTACATTATGATAAACAACTTTCGATCTAACTTCAGAAAAATGTTTTCTGAGCTTTTTCAAAGTTTCTTCAATTGGGCTTTCAATATTTTTTTCAATAATTAATTCACCTGGAATACGAAGAGTTTGATCGTAAACAAGTTCAGCTGGAGAACACTTTAGCTCCAATTTAATTGAAGTTCGCAAACCTAGTAAAACAAATGGTAACATTTCCGACCATTTAATTGAATTATGTGAAGAGATTAAAGAAGATTTAAGTTGCCTATGAAATCGTTCAACTAATCCGTTGCCTTGTGGATGATAAGGAGAAGTATGAATCTTATGAGATCCTAGGAGTGTAGTTAGTTCATTGAACAGCGATGAAGTAAACTGTGTACCTTGATCTGTAGTAATTTTAAGAGGAACTCCGAAACGTGGAACATAATTTTCAATGAAAGATTTGGCAACAGATCGAGTAGTTATATCTCGTAGGGGGTATGCTTCTGGCCAACGTGTATATCTATCTAGAATTGTTAAAATATATTTATAACCATTAGAAACAGGAAGAGGTCCAACTAAATCAATGTGAATATGTTCAAAACGACTCGTAGGAATTTCAATGGGTCTAATAGGCGATTTTGTATATCTGATAATTTTAGAACTTTGACAAGAGTGACATTTTGCAACCCAATCATTTATATCTTTTCGCATGTTTGGCCAAAAATATTTATTTTGAATTAAATTTCTAGTAGCTCGCGTACCTGGATGAGATAAGGAATGTATTTTGTCAAAAATAATTTTTCTTAATATTGGTGGAACATATGGCTTAGGAGTATTTTTAGATACATCACACCATATTTTCAAATCATTCGAAGATACATGTATTTCCTTCAAATTGAACTTAGAATTAGGTTTAGATACAATTAAGTTTAGAGTATCATCATTTTGTTGTTCGTTGTAAAGTGACTGGATATTAATATCACTTGTTGTTATCACATCAATTTTTTGAATGCGAGAAAGGGCATCTGCAACAATATTTTCTTTTCCAGAAATATATCGGATATCATTAGAAAATTGTGCGATAAAATCTAATTGTCTTGTTTGTCTCGGAGAACGTTCTATTTTTGAGTCTAGGACAAAAGTTAGTGGCTTATGATCGGTATATATAACAAAATACCTGCCCTCTAAAAAATGTCTAAAATGTTTGATACTCTTGTATATCGCCAAAAGTTCTCTATCAAAAGTTGAATATTTCTTTTCTGAAGAAGACAATTTTCTTGAGAAATAAGCGAGAGGTTCTTTATGACCTTATATTTATATTTAATCCTTTAAATTATTTTGTATTTGAATTATATTTTAAATATGTTTATTCAGGTTTCAGAATTATTTTTATAATAATCAGAATTTACAATTTATGAAAAACAAATTTTTAATAATTGAAAACTTAAAAACTAGATTTAATAAAACTAAGTACATAAGTAGGGAAGTACCCTACATGCATAAATCCTTGTTGTTGGATCCTGCACTTGTTACTGCATGTAAGTACAATTGTTTTTTGAAATTTTGGTGGTTTATTCAAATTCACTATTAAAGTCCTGAAGACGTAAAAAATATTTTTAATATTTTTTTCATAAGGGGGTACCCATCTCTACCCTCCTATATCACCAAGATGTTGTTAAAGAATGTCGTTTTCTCGATTTAGGGTAATCCCCTATTGTAGTTCTGCGTATATAAGGAAAATATGAATTTTTGTGTTTACAGGTTTCTATTTTCACCTTCGTATACATCCAAGATTTTGTTCAAACATGCAGTTTGTTATAAGAGTTACTCTCATTCAATTTAGTTCTACAGATAAAAGAAAATTATGATTTCTTTGCATCCATTTCCTCCCACGTATATATAAAAGATTTTGTTTACACATTCACTTTGTTTTATTATTTTATTTATTCAATTTAGGGTGCCTCGCTATTGTAGATCTTTATAAGTATATATGAATATTATTAATTTTTTTGTATGGTGTACTCGCAAAAAAAGGCTATTGCCCCTCTGTGCGATGATTGTTTTGAGCGCTTCAACGAAATTAATGATTAAGACCAACTGTAAGGGTAAGATGCAACGACTTTGGCATTTTTACTTGCTTTTATTTTCTATACTTGATCACCATTTTCGACGGGGATTTTTTGCTTCATCTTTGCTTTATTAAGAAAATTAATTTCTATGAATCTTTCAATCTGTTTTCGACCTAAAAAAATTGCATTAATATAAGTAGAGCAAATGTAAAAAGTTAAAAATACTTATTATAGGTTATGTTTATTTAAAAAAAAAAACACCCAATGCCGACTTCAGCAATATACAGCTAATTTGTATCTTTAACGTAGTGTATCTTCTATGCACGCTGATCTTTATTCTGCATTGTTTTTTGAGGACCTAAAAAATAAAATAAAATATTATAGGTTAGTAAATAATATTGGGTATTATATATTTAAACATTTTTATTTTAAGAATGTTTAAAATTTTAATTCCTTTTTTTAGACAAAAAAGCATTTTTTTCATTTCATTGACCAGTTAACGTGGTTTGAAAACGATTTATTTTGGACATGTGTAAATCGGTATCTCATTAACCACTGAAGATATCTTAATAAAATTTCACAGAGGCAAAGCAGAGGTATTTTCGAGTTTAGTGGGCGGCCTCCTAGGGTGAAGGGGACTTCTGGGTAAGCCCCCAAAGTTGGGTACCTAGGGTATATAATTTTTTGAAAATGTTATAAAA
Organism: Phasia obesa; assembly: GCA_949628195.1. Lineage (NCBI taxonomy): Eukaryota > Metazoa > Arthropoda > Insecta > Diptera > Tachinidae > Phasia > Phasia obesa. Next base: position 152,508,710 of record OX451215.1, read on the forward strand.
AGTTTAGTTTTATTTTAACTCAAATGTTAATATTTCTTAAATTTAAGTAGACCTTGAAAATATCTATAAAAAATGTGCTAACGTGTGAAGGATATGTCTTTTAGCTTGAGAGAAAGTTGGCTTACAATTTTTTTTATTTAATTTTTCTGGTGGTACTTATTAATGTTCAGATTATTATTTTAGACATTGGCTATATTCTTGATAAAATTTGGAACAAATTAGTTTAGTTTTGTTCTGATAGCGCTTTTCTTTAAAAAGTTACAAGCCTCTGATTTGGGAAAATGTAAAAATACCGTTTTTTCAGGATTTTCCCCTAAAAAAACGGTATTTTTTGGTATTCTTTTTTTTTTTGCTTATGTAAGTTAAACTTTCTTCGGTACTAGTAATTTTTTTTAACCATTTTAAAGTCAGCCTATAGCAAAAGCGAATAAAAGAAAATTAAGTAAAAATTATAACGTTTCTCCTTCCGGCACTATATAAACCTAGCCAATTTTTAAACAAAATTTATAAATTTTTGTTAAATTTCTTGGAGTTCAAAGCAGCGATTAAAAAACCTAAACTGATGTTCATAGCCTTAATTATTGGCTACTTACTCCTGAAAGGAGTTGACAACCCCATAATTAATAAAGGCAGGGTAGCTACTTTTGTAAAAAAAAAAAAAATTTGGGACAGTTTTTCCCCGTTTTGGGAATTTATGGAAAAATTTAAAATTTTATTTCACAATTTGATTAAAAGCTCCTTTATCTATATAAAGAGGCAATTTCAATTCGATATTTTATTTCTCAAAAAATCACCTCGACTTTAGCGCGAAAAAAATGATTATAATATTGTTTATCTAGAAGTTAAGAGCTTTCCCCTGATACCACTTACATGTTTAACGAGCAGATATTTAAGCTATAGGAGCTTCCGAAACCTCGCCTCCTCATAATTTTTTTCCTCATTTTGTATATAAAAAAATAATGTGTATAAATGTATGTATGCATTTAATTTGCCTATGGTACTATCGCAAAGTATTTCTTCAGAGGATCAAGAAAAATTCTTCGAATTTTGACTTCATTGCGGAGTGCAACTATTACCAATTTTACACATATTTCCAATTACTTAGGACTAACTCCTCTACGTTTGGTTTTTCACTACGAAATCTGGGTCATATGCAGAAAACATGTCTAGCGTCCTCTTCCAGATAACCAGTACAATATGAACAGGACGGATCTATGTATGTAATTTTTATAATGATAGAGGTAAGATTTGAAACAACCATGTCCACTTAGCATTTGTGAGATATAAAAATACTGCAGTGACAATTGGAACCCCCGGCGGGATGTCCACCTACTCTTGTTAAATTCCGACCATTGTACCTGCCAATTGGTAATATTTATTTATCTTGCCGCTTCAAGACTATTAACATCGTTTGCAATTTCCGCTGTAGATGTTACTGATCTCCTCGTTTGAAGGCTGATTGGCATTAGACCAACAACAAAAGCTGCTTTATCCGACACACTGCGAAAGGCACAGCAGATTAGTAAGGCAACAATCCGATAAACAGAATTGATAAGTATTAAATTGATTGGATTTGTTCCGCCAGTAAATAAAATACTGTTGTCATATCTTTCGGTAATGAACGTCGTCACTGGCTGTTACTTTGGTACGATTGGCGAGCGCTTTCGATGTAAAGACAGCATTTTCAAGCCGAGTTGAACAGAGTACTGCAGTACTCCAGTGACGACGGTCTTCACTGAAAGGTATGACAACAGAATTGATAAGCTTTGCGTAAGTTGAAAATTTTAGCGAATACGACGTATATAGGATAATATTTTTTACAACCTCAGATAACAGTTTCCTCTGTGTATGGAATAATTCGGGATAACGCCAAACATCTTTTGTTTACCTTGGAATGAAAGAGGGCAGTCAATTACAACACCTAGATATTTGAGAGAGGGCTTTGTGTCTATACAAAATGATAAAATGCTGCGTTTTAAGGTTTCTCTCGTCTTACGGCTGCTCCTAATTAGCACCGCTTCTCCCTTATGATCGACCAAGGTTAAACCCACAGAGGTAAGCCACAATTTGTAACTAGCATTGGTAACATCTTCCGCTCCTTGTATCTCTTTTGCCATACATACTAAAGCTATATCATCCACGAAACCAATGATTGAAACCCTTTTCGGCAACTTAAGCCTCAAAACTCCATCACATATAACGTTCCACAACAACGCCGGAGAACCGATCTCTGGGGGCCTTCTAAAAGTCCTTTTTTGAAAGGAACAGAAAAATGAAAGAAGGTCTGAAATGCCGCATAGAAGGCCTGAAGTGCGAAGGCTTTTTTAGTTTTACCACTGTCTCGTGCTATTGTAACTGTGCAACAATCTGGTTTGTTGCTTAAAATAAATCAAAATGACGGTGTTCATTTATTCTTTAAGATTATCAAATTTGAATGCAGTCGAATTATTTTTTTATTTATTTTTGATCTTTTAAAGTAATCATAACTAATCCCGATGTATTTTATATATTATTTAATCCTAATCAATCATGCGAAAATCAAAAGTAATCTAACTAATAATCATTCCTATTTCAATTAATAACACAAGTCCGCTTTTACATGGTTAACACAGGGAAAATAAAAATGATTACTTTATCTTATCCCTTCCTGCAAGAAAACTTGCCCTGTGTAAGCCAGTTTTTTATATGATAACATTGATTTGCATTATAATTTCAGACGTCTAAGGGCAACTAAAACTGCTGTTGGAATACAAACTGATATATTGCCGACAAAATTAATGAAAGAAGTCAGTTTAGGTGCTCAAACTGATCTCATATTATTCAAGGAAGTTGGCATGCTAACAGATGGTTCTTATGCCAAACGCAGAGATGGTAGCGAGGAATGTAAGTGTAATAGTAACTTCATCAATCAAACTACTAACTCAAACTTTTTTAATTTTAGATATTTTAACCTATTCCGTACCACTTATGACCGACACAATCCAAACAGCAAATGTGGCAACGCAAACATTAATACCCAGGTTGCCGGGAGATGCTTTTCTTGAAGCATCCTTAAAACCGTCAGATTCGTATGACCCTAAATTGCTGCAGCAGTGTTCGGACTCGGAAAGAAAGTTGTTAAAATTATTGGCAGAAATACGAAAAACTGTAATACCACTGACAGCTAAGTTTAATGAAGACACTAGCAAAGAAGTACCAATGGAGAATGATTCCCACACCGATACGGATACTGAGAATACAAACGATACCATAAAATCAATGGGCTCAAAAACTTTATTAGAATCTGATGACTCTTTACCCTATACAGCTTATCGCTCTAGTTTGCTAAAACCTACTCATCTTTCCTGGTATTTTGAATATGATAATGATTTCACACATGAAAATAAATTTCATCCATACACCATAACCGCCAACAAGCCATGGAGTAGTTTCGCGCCATTGTCGTATAGAACAAACTATGGTATAGATTTAAATTTGTTGTTGATAGCAATAGATGAATTAATCCAAGAATCAAATCGTCTTGCCGACCGAATCGATGAATTGTCAAAGAAACAGGATCAAGCTCCCATTACACAAATGTTTGGATATAAGCAGAAAAGCAAAGAATTTGTACCAATTGTTTTTGATCCACCCTCAAAGTATTGGTTGCCCATTATCGAAGAACAGGAAAAAGTTTTGGCTGAATTAAAAAGTTTTAAAGCAGTTGATATTAAGACCTTGGAGGAATATATTGAAAAATTAGAGTAAAAGTTTGTAGGTAACTGCATCCTAAAACGCTTTGTTAGTATTTCAAGAAGAATACCAAAAATAAAATCCGGTTTGACGAATTTTTGTTCAAAAAAAAAAAAAAAAAAAAAAAAAACACCACCGGTTTTGGTATTTTTTTAAGTATTTGGTTTCTACAATATTGTTTCGTTCTTACTTTAGGTTGGATTCTTTTAATTGCAAAACAAAAAAGCACCGACTTAAATTTTACTATATGTCACTTTATTTATTCAGCTAATAATAAATTCTTTGACACTACTGTTTGAAAGACACAAAATGGTTTAACAATATCTTACGAACACGACAACTGATCTCTTTGACGTTTAAAACAATACTGCCATAGCACTCGTAAACGTGAATTCTATTTTTAGGCGAAAAATATGGCAGGTTTTTTGACAAGAGACTTAGGTTTTTGACATTTCAGTTGGCTATCTATGTGTAATATATGTTTTTAACCGTTAAAAAACGCCTGCTGGAAAATTTTCAATGTTTATTAAAACTTTTTTTTTTCAAACTGTTTGTTCTATTGGCTTGGATTAATTCGAAATTCTATTTGTAAAAGTTTAATTTCTATTTACGCATGCTTACGTATACTTGATGAAAGAACAATTTAATAAATTTAAATAAATAACAATAATCATCATACGCCCACTAACAAAATGATACTCAAATATGAAGAATAAAGTAAAAAAAAAGGTTTTTTTACAAAAACCAGACGGGCGTTTTTTGAAGGTCAGGAACAAAAGCCGAAAAATTAAGCAAAAAATGAAAATGGAAATCGGAAATAAATTATTTTTGGCTGCATGCAAAATGACCCTGCTAGGAGTCTGTTAGGAAGCTTTTTGCTACGAAGTTAAATATATTGTTGCTAATGTATGTATACTTTCATTAAAATAAACTAGAGTTAGCCCTGTGGTCGAAATTCCAAATTTATTTTTGTAGTCGTTTAAGGTATAAATTTTACATAAGTGCACATTCATGTTGCATATTTTTCATACTCATATTATTCCAATTAAGTTATTAATAGTTACATACATATTTTCTTTTGATTTTGATTTGTGTTTTGGTTTACAAAATTACATATATTAATAAATTAATAAGTTTTTCCTTCTGAGTGTTTACGGAGTTGCCAAGCCAAATTTAATTTAGTTAATTTTGAGTTTTTTGTTGTAAGCTTTTAGCAAATTAAGAGAGAAAGAGAGATCATGGCTTTATGATTGGCTAATATTCTTAACTGTTTTTAACTATCTTCGACTCAAAAATGTGGAAGAAAAAATACATTCTGCACTGCTCCTATTGAAAATTTATCAAACACAAAAATCAAGCTAATACGTTGAGTTTAAGTCAGTTAAAATGGTTCTTAACTTTTTTCACTTGCCTATTTATATATAGATATTAAAATAAATATGAATGAAATAGTTTGCTAATATGAGTTGAAATATTCAATTATTGTATGTTGCTAAATTTAAGAATTAGGCGCCGCACAGTGGTCAATTTCGCGAGATAGCGGTCAAAACTCTATAACTTTTGACCGGATTGGTATTTTTTTACGCAATTTGTTTTGTTCAATAGGAGGGACTTTAAGCTTTAATTTGCGTGTTCAAACGTAAAAATCGACTGATAGGAACGTAAGTAATGTGGAGTTAAAAATGCCTTTTAATTTTTTGTTGAGTTTCCATGTAAAAGTTGAATATTTTGACATTTTAAATAGGTATTTTTTTATAATTTCTTATTTTCTTCAATCGTATTTTACAACCAATACTTATTTATTGTTCCTAAACTTAATTTTGGTCAGAAAATGCCAACATTTGGCCCCTGACATTTATTTAGTCTCAATATTCACAGGGGCCAAAGATTGGTTTTTTTTGGAAGAAAGCTAATACTTGTGAGGATTAAACTGAAAAATAACACTGCAATTCCCAACAATATCAATACCATTTGGATTTATTATATACAGAACACAACATCGATAAAATTTTAAGTAAACTTTTACTAATGATTTAAAATGCACATGTATTTTATTTAAATGTATTAATAAAAATTTATACTAAAATTAGAAACAAATTATAATCTTTAAACTAGTATTAATTAAACAATATTAGTAAAAATTTCTTCCAAATAGCTTTGATTTTCATTTTGCAGTAGTTGTTTAGCTTCTTCATCTAACTCTAATGAGGTTGATTTCCATTTTTGTCGAATACTGGACATATATGGGTCTGATGTGCACAACAAAATATTAATAAGATCTTCATTAGTACAATATCTGAAAATTTTTCTTGTATTGTGCTCGCGAAAGAATCTGTAGTCTTTGTTCCTTTTTTCTTGCGCATCTTCTGAGAGATCTCCAATTGGAAGCATATTGTGCTGAATTATTTGTTTCCCATTTAACAAAATTTTGTGAACTGTGGTTGGCATATGTCTCCAAGAATATTTTTGGTTATAAAGGGTTGCTGTCTCATTAGCATACTGGCCAAATTTTTTTGCATCTATCTTTTTGCTACATGTTATAACTTCTAATATAATTTGGAATCGTCGTATTAAATCATAATCTACTCCAGTTATAGAAGCTGCAGTTTCTGGATCGGAAAAAAATCTCCTTGCTGTGTTTCCATCATTAGAATTTCCTTCTCCTTGCGGTATTTTTCTTGAATATCTTTTTTTTTGCTTTCTTTGTTGTTTCTCACTGTTTCGCCTAACGGGCCAAATTCCAAATCGTATCCCAATTTAAGAATATGCTCCATAAAACGAATTCTAGCATGAAGAGGTGACATTCCAAATTCATATGCTTCATTAAAACTATCGTCTTGTGATGGTGGTTGGCTCAATTGACTTGATGTTTTTTGGCATATGATGCAGCTTGACGAAGACTTTGTTTCGGTTAAAGCTTGTGCAACTTTTCCATCGATCATAATAAGTGACATTTTAAAGTTAACTTCGATGCATTGGTCATTAAATTCAAATATCACTGGTTGAAGTTCTTTAATTTCATCTGGTATTTTGCCAACTTCTTCAGTTATGACATCTTTAGTTTCTTTTTTGTAAGCAAACTTTATTGGTCTACAAAATTTTGTTGACGAGGGAATTTCATTCTTCCATCTATCTATCTCTGAAGCTCTACTAGTTGACGGCTCTGAACCAATATAAGTTTTTGTTAAACGTAATGGAACGAAAGAAATCATGAATAAATGGCATCTGATGAATTTTCCGTATTACATTGTTTGTATTGTTTCTGGCCAGAGGACCCATCACATCCCCAGTTAGAAATTAAAGTCATGCTGCAATTTTTAAACTTCTTTAAATAGTCAGCATCAAATGTGTTTAATAATCGTTCTGCAGTGTGTTCAAGAAGATCCTGCAATTTTATTTCTGCTGAACTTGAAGTTACAATAATAGCAGTTGGTGAAGGTAAGCAATCTTTTTTGGCAGAAACTATATCTCGATATGATGGAAAAATTTCACAATTTTTTTCATTGGTTCGCTTCCGCAATTCTGTATATTGGTTTTTAGTCATTTTCAAATCCAAAAATAGTGCAAATGCTTCTTTTGGAGTAAATTTATTTTCTTCAGTTGGTGTCGGCATACTTCCTAAAATCCTTTTTGTGCGTCTGGGGCTTGCTTCCACTATTTTTTTAATGATAGCAATTTTACTCTTTTTAGTTTTCGATGGTTGAATTTGATTCAGAAATGAATCCTTTATGAGGCTACAAGAAACTTCTTCATTGATATGTTTAAGCTTGCGTCTTCGTGATCTTTCACTACAATTATCAATTGGTTTTGCTGGTCGACCACCTTTTCCAGTTTCCGTGGTAGTTACTGATGGCTTTTTAAAAATAAGTTTCTTTCTTAGCCATTCTTGGTGCGGAAGTAAAACAATTTCTTGTTTCTGCAACATTGATTGTACCGTTTTCTTAAAGTATTTAAAAAGTTTTTTATTTTTAAGTTATGAAGTTTAATTTCTTGTTTGTCGCATATTTTGAAGAATGGATTATTCATTATATGTAAAATAATGTCGTTTTCATCTTTCCGTTCAAAATATATATCAGATAGAACACTATAACTGAGTTTAGCCATTGTTTAAACAATAATGAAGAAAAAAATGAATGCATGGATTAATATACTATTGCTCGAAGTTTCAACATGATCTTTTTTACCTCTTTGAAACATAATATAACAGGTACTTGGTTTTACCAGTTATTTCCATTGGTTTTAAATTTATTTGCAATTTTCAGGTATTTAAGTTATGTAATCTTAGATGGCAATAAAATCATTTTTTACCTTTTCCAAATGAATTGGCAGATACCATATAATTTGAGAGTTCTATTGTCATTTTTGTCAAAATTTTGATACACCCTTCTATGTGGACTAGGTCCAAATATGGGCCAACTTCTCCTAATTTCAACAGAATTATTTTTTGGGTCAATAAGAACTCTTGTACAAAATTTCATCAAAATATATGCATAATAGCCACTTTCACATACAAATAACTTCTCAAAAAATATGACGTGCATTTGTATCGAATATCTTACCTTAGGTCAGAAAAATTGGTGTAGCTCAAAAAGTGCAGTCCCGATGCATGGACATGTATATATAGGTATGTAGGGGAGAGTTAGGACTACAAAATAGTAAATTTGTGTTTTGACTCAGCTTGACTCACAGGAGTTGTGCTCTATGAAGTAGGAGATTCCCGAGAAATTTGACCTTTTTTAAAAAAAATATTTAAATTGTTCTGAAAACAGTAGAGCTTAAATTTTTTTACCAGTAATAGGAAATAAGTTGAGTTGCAACACAAAATTTATTTGGTCCAAAAATCTTGAAAAACAAAAAAGTTATGTTCATTTAAACTTTAAAAATTAACTAAAAATATCATAAATTTACTAAATTCTGAAAAAGCCCATTTTGGACCACCCTGTACTCAGTGAAATAGTTGAAATAGAGTTCTAATTTTTTGGCTCCCGAGGTTTACTACTGTCTACTTTCATATGAGTCTAATAACTTTAAAATCGGAGAACAAAAACCAAAAGGAGTTTTGGCCGCTATCTCAAAATATTGACCACAGTGCGCCGCAGGATAAAAAATTTTATAAAATATAAAAAATAGCGCGATTTCTAATTTAACAACAAACACATTATTATAATAATTATATATTTCAACTCATATCAGTAACTAATTTATAACAACATAACTAGAAATGTTTACTAGTATAAAAAAACAAAACAGCTTCCGCTTTTTCGCCAAAACAATTTACGGAAATAATCAGAAACTTTTTGAAGACTGCCACTGGTACAACTTATATATTTTTTTTATATATTTTTTTGGAAAAGAAATACAGAAACTAAATTACTTATTTTTCCAGTTTAAATCGTGATAAATTTTTAATGTTAACACTCCTGCGGTTAAAGGTAAACTTTATAACTAATTATTAGTGATCATTTTTTATTAAAAATATCTCGTTTTTAAGACAAACATTTTTTTTTACTGTTATTATCAAAAATGGGTGATCTTTCATTAAAACATTTGGGTAATTTTTCATTATGAAAAATCGCCCAAAAATATAAAAATGAATTATTCTCCAAAAACGACGAAAAAACACCCAATTCTTGGGTTACTTTTCATGTGAAATATTACCCAATTTTGTATGAAGATTTCTTGGGCTATTTTCATTTATGCTTTTGGGCGATTTTTTATAGGGTCATTTTGCATGCAGCCATTATATTTTCATCAAATATTTTGCTTTTTTGCTATAAAACTAATTCAACAAATATTTTTACTTTTAATAAAAGTTATATTTGTTTTTTTTCCAAAATATTTATTGCATCTTCAGTTTTGATAAAACTAAGTATTCACATCTTAGTTCTACAAAATTATACTGAATTGTGTTCTGAGATTGGTGTGCAATAAAAAATTTTAATCGTTGCGTTGTTATTCTAGTGTATGACCAAGCAAGAAAATAGCCCTCATTTTAAATGTAACCAATATCGTTTTCATGTTAAAGGTCAGCGGTGTTTCCAAATTTTTTAAATGCGTTGCATTTTTTAATTTTTGTGAATCTTCGATTTTTATACCCTTCACCACAGGTGGAAAGGGTATATATAAGTTTGTCATTCCGAGTGTAATTTCTACAATATTCATTTCCGACCCCATAAAGTATATATATTCTGGATCCTTATACATAGAGAAGTTGATTAAGCGATGTCCGTCTGTCCGTCTGTCCGTCTGTCCGTGTTAGTGTGGTAATGTCATTTGCCAAGGCATCAGAAGAGATACAAAAAATTTAAGCACACCAATCTGTCAGGCATAGTTTCGAAAATTTTGGTATTGCAATTCAGCAACATCGGATCATTCCTTTGGAGGCTACGGGCCAAAAACCACGCCCACCTATATTTTTTTTACGTTTTTTGTTACGTTTTTTTTTTAATTTTTTTCGGCTTTAATGATTCTGTTTTGCCTTTTTTTGTCAAATAAATATTAGAGTGTGACAGGTAGATCGCAAGGAGTGCATACAGATCTCGGGGGATCAATAACCCCCTGCGAGGGGCGATTTTTGTTTGTTTTTAGATTGGTAGGGTTTTTCTGCTTTGATTTGTATTAGAGACCTTAATAGAAAGCAATACGCATAGAGGTAGCCAATGGACCCACAGGGTACCCACTGACAAATAGGAGCAGTTAAAAGGGCCCCCCATGTGTCAATATGATGAATTTTTTTTTTGTAAGGATTTCTTTTTGCTTTAGTCTGACCATTCTAACTCAATAGATTGGAGAAAGGTCCAAAATTTAACAAAAAAATTTCAATCAAATTTTTAAAAAAAAATTTTTTAAAAAATTAAAAAAAAAAAATTTTTTAATTTTTTTCAAAAATATTTACAAAAAAATTTACAAAGCATTTTCAAAAAGATATTTTACAGAAAAATATTAGAAAAAAAAATTTTTTAAAAAATTTTCCAAAAAATTTTCGAATAAAATTTTACAAAAAATTTTTAAAAAAAATATTTTTACAAAAAATTTTTACACACAATTTTCGAAAAATTAAAACAAAAATTTCAATATTTCTTTGAAAATGAAAATCATGACTGTAACATAACATATATTTAATATTAAGAATATACATATGTATGTATGTGTGTATATAGAGTAACATATTTTTTTAAATGCGTTTGATTTTTTTTTAAATGCGATTGATTTAAAATAGATGAGATCTTTGTTTAAAACCTAGGTGCATTAAACACATAGACATCATCAGGATACCGGGTAAAAACTGCCAAAAATAAAATACACACGTTTATAGGCAAACGTTTTTTTTTTTTTTTGAAGCCAGTATAGCTACATGGCTACACGACCACCGTTGTGGATGTCGTCAACTTAGGCTAATTTCTATTTTATTCAACAAAAGAAAATGTCACAAATTACATTATTATTGTAAATTACAAATTCATATACAAACAAAAAGTTTTGGAGGAGATATTTATAAGTTTTTGAAAAAGTTATTTAATTTTATAAAAGCAAAATAAGTATTTCTACAACAATGTCAGAGTTTACGATGTAGCGTCGGCTTCAATATCATTAAGTAGCTGACAACACGGCGACAATTGTAGCAAACGGAATTTGTTTTCATTTGTCTTCTATTTCTTTAGCTCATGAATAATGATTTTTTCTTATACGACTTTATTTAAATAAAGAGTCAACAATATGGATAATGCTGTACATGTCTGTATAAATAAAATCACCGTGGTGAAGGGTATAGAAGATTCGGCACGGCCGAATATAGCACTTTTACTTGTTTAATATCACATGGAGAGATTGTAGTGTTTCCCAGGATCTTATATATATCTTTTCCATGTAAGTCGGTGATCAACGTGTTTAATGAGTTATTTGACCTCCGAGAGTTGACGTACAATTATTTAATTATTTATTCCTATAGGAGGTCATGAATTTCTAAGCAGTCTGAACGTTGTGATTGTTCAATTATCTTTATGTTCCGTTTAATCATCTATTTTTCCAAATTGTAGTTCTGTAAATATCGTGAACCTACTTGGAGACTTTTGTGAATGCTTAGATGTATGCTAGTTGATGTATACGATTTATAGTATTAAGACGCCCATACACTTCTTTCTGTTTGGTCAGTTTTAGATGTGTGATTAAAAGTGTACGGGTAAAGCTGTCGGTGTATGACCAAAAAACCACCCTTTTTGTATACAATCAAAAATATTTGTTGCTACGTTATTTTAAACTTCCCTTTTCAAACTTGTGTGTGTGTGTATCGCTGAAAATTCGTGTTGTTTTGTTTTGCATTAGTGTGGAGACATTTGAGTATCAACATTGTTTTATTGTTGCCTGCATTATGTCATTATGTAAAATAAAGACTACTTAGAGTGAAGTAAAAATCGCGTAGTATATGAATATAGTCGTTGTTCGTATTTATCCGTACAGTTTTAATCGCGGTTAAAACTGCAAAAAATAAGTGTATTTCCGTCTTAATTTGGATCCCAATATACTACTTTGGGAAACACCCGCGTCAGTTACCTGAGGCGAATTTAAAAAATCCCCTTGTTTTTATATAAACTATAGAGCAGTTAACTTGTACATTAGCTTGTAGAAGCTAATGGACAAGTTTTGAGCTAAATATATGTATATATTAAACCATTTCTTATCAAATGCGTAGGAGTCCGAGTTAATGATTCGGAATACATCCTTCCTAGCTCTGAAATGAGTTGTTGAGTTAAAAGAATCTTGTAACATAGTTTTGTTATGTTAGATAATACTCTTAGAATTACTACATACGATTCTACCTTTATGTGATTTTTTTCTGTCGTAGGTACCATTATTTAAAAAAAAAATCGTCCATTCTGCGGGAAAGTACTTTAACCACAAAATGAAATCTAAAATAAAACGATTTTTTTAGTTAGTTCCGTTAGCATATTTTTACTTAATTTGTCAGATTAAGGGCTTCTTTGGTTATTTTTTGTCTTTTCAATATAACAGTCGTCAGTCATTTATAACAGTCGATACACTAAGAGTAACTACACTAAGAGTAACGGCAATTAGATCGCCTTTCGAAGTCGAAGTTCACAAGGCCTTTTAAAGTTTTCAAAGATTAAATTTTAGGATCCTAGTAGATCTTTAAGTGTTTTCGTGCAATCTATAAGTCGTTGTTCGGTCTTAATTATATTAAATTGTTATTGTATCTTATAATTGTAATAATTTTAGCGTATATCATTGTATTTATTTATCAAAGAGGAATCCATTCCTTTAAACATCGTATCGGTTATTTAAAAAATGCATTTTTAATACTATTTCTTCTTTTCTTATAATTTGTAACTGTTTTTTTACTTACTTATAAATCGTTTTTCATTTATTTTTACTTTTCGTCCAAACAGTCGGCTTTTAAGTTGAGTAGATCTGTGTAATTGACACATCGAATTGACCTTCGAAATCTTCTTTTTTTTATTTAAGAGATATTTAATTATTGTCAAATTACTTGTTGTTCTTTTTCAATAAAATTACTAAAAAAAACAAAAACTATATATTAAAAAACTGATTAATCGTTGTTTGCATGAAACTAGGTTTTTAAAGGAACTATTTGTCGAATAATTCAATAACTGCATCTATTGAATGCTCTATTTTACTCCTGGATCCAAATTTGGAAAAATGGGTCGGCGGAAAAAGATTGGAGATATTTTTTTTATTTATTACTCAACGTAATAACCCAGCCTCCACATTTATCCAACATCCTCAAGATGTCTGACAGAAACGTCTACAAAAAAGTCAGAATTCTATTCCAAAAATATGTATATGAAATCTATCACACATGTCGCTAATAATTCAGTTTCTTGGAATAAAAAAAAGATTAAAAACTTCTGCAACATTCGTATTAATTGCTATTCGTTAGTAAAAATATAACGTATGGGAGCTTAAGTTCACTAGTTTGAGACTTCTTTTACATGATGCTTCAGTTACCGGCAAAATTTTAGAATATGTTCGACCGTGGAAATCTTCAAAAGAGGTTGCAGGAAAAATAAAAATTGTTGTACCTTTAATAGTACAGCGAGTTCTCTACAGTCTGCTTTCGCACATTAAATTCATTTGAAAAATGAGTTAAGATTTGTTCGTTAATAAACCCAAAACCAAATAGTCGAAAGTGATATATTTTCAAATTCTTTGTATTCTGAATTTCACATTTGCCTGTTTTTATAATCAAATAACAAAAACCAAAAATTTGTAAAATGTACTTTCTATTGGATGTGGTTTTACAGAACATTTCCGTATTTGTGTACAAAATCAGACAGAAATCTATCAGACTTGTCGATATTTCAAAACAAAAAATCTATCCGAGTTTTTTTATATTTTATTTATTGTATCTTCAATATATTTAAACTAACAATAATTACTCATATCTTCAGTTTGTGCGTTGATAAGTGCGGACGCTATTTTTTTTAAGCTCGCAATTAACAAAAAACAAAAACAAATAGTGTGAATAAATTTAAAAAAGCAAAAAACAAACTTGTTTTAATACAACAACAAAGTTGTCTGTAAAATTTTTTTCTCTTTTCACTCTCTTTTTTTACAACGGCATTATTGCTTTGCTACTTTGAAAATAAGAACAAAAACAATAGGGGCTAATGAGCCTCATTAATTTAAGTCCAAAAATGTGGACAATATTGAAATAAATAAAAACAAAAAAGCTGAAAATAATTTGTATATAAATGCTACGTTAGTCTTACGTTCCCAATCTTTAAGAGCCCTTACGCAAACCCCTAAGGGTCTGTGGGCACATACACAATCTCACAGAGAACAGTAGCATACCAGCTTTCAACAAGGTAGTTTTGTGTCACTTTGCTAAATATTTAGCAAACCAATGCATTTTCATTTTAACCACTTTTTATTGGTTTGGGGGCCTTTGCCAATCTTTTTCATCGCTTTTTTTTAGTGTTGAAAATAAAATAACTACAAACAAGTCGCCTTCTGAACAGAGTATTACCAAAACTAATATGGATAGCGTAGAAAAACCCAAGACGCAAGTGGGAAAGGACAGATACATAACTGTATTAAAAAGAGGTCGGAGCCCTAAATCTTCGCAGTTAGCACCAATGTCTAAAGTACTTAAGGATAAGAACTCTAATGGAATAAGTTCCCACAATCGTTTTGCTATCTTAGATAGCGAAATAGGAGTTTGCAATCTAAGCTGAGGGTAGAGTTTCTGCCAATAAGCCAGTTTAGTTGGACTGCTTTTAACTTCATTTATGTTAACTTGATGTATACCGAGGTATTTGACGCATGAAAGCTGAGGTATGATTTGGTAGTTTATGCGAATAGAGGGCCAAAGTCCCTACGCAGTGTGAAAGCTATATGAGTATATTTTTGTTCATTCACCTTTGTTCTCCATTTTTCAACCATTTTTCCAAATTGATTATGTGTTCTTGTAAATGTTGTGATGTTTCTTGGTCGTTTGAATACTCGAAAAAAACTGTGTCATCAGCAAATGTTAATGTGAGAACTTGGGTGATAATTGCCATATCTGATGTGTACAGCAAGTATAAGCTGGATTTCAAAATACTACCTTAAAGATCTCCAACTTCAATGAGCTGGGGAGAGCTTAAAAATCTTGTTCTTATAGTACGCATTCTTGCCATTCCTTACCGAATGCTTGAGAAACGTCGATAAAAAGCGCAAAACAGTATTTTCTTTCTTTGAAGGTCTTTTTAATTACATTTACTAATCTGTGTGGATCTGTTGGATCGTATTATGTTGTTTTCTGAAGCTAAATTGAATTTTCCACTCTGAGGGAAAGTAAGCAAGATGTAAAATGTCATTAAAACCAAAAAGAATAAGTTTATTAATATAAATAATTATTTTTTATTAACATCGACAGGTGGCAGCTCAACTATATCAGTCGAGACATTTGGAGTAAACACATTTTTAAAATGACCAGCAAGTAGATTGCCTTTTTCTGTATCGTTTCTTGCCCAGTCTACCAGTACGTACGACTGGTCTTTAAGGTTTCTACATACACGCCATAATGAATAAGCTGATTGTGGAGTTGAGTCCAGGTCTTCCAGGTAGATTTTAAGAGATGCTACCTTTCGAGATTTAAGTAGCTCTCTTTGACGCTCCGTGCAATCTTTAAGCCTGTTTTTGAGTTGAGGAGATCTATGTGGTTGCCACTCTCTCCGAACATATTTTCTATATTTTAACCAGAGATTGTAATGATTATGAGTTTTATTTTAAAAATTGGATTTTAATGATTATTTCTTGATTTTTATTTTCTACTCAAAGAACAAAAATTATTCTCTGAGCTTTATTTAATGCTTAGAACATAACGATTATGTATTAAGTTTTATTTTCTGCTTTGGGAATAAAAATTATTCTCCGAGTTTTATTTTCTGCTCAGAGAATAAAAATTACTTTCTGAGTTTTATATTTCACTTAGAAAATAAGGATTATTTTCCAAGTTTTATATTTCGCTTAGCAAATAAAAATTATTTTTTGAGTTTTATTTTTTACTTAAAAATAAAAATTATTTCTTTCTTTGTTAATTTGGACATATGTAAGTATATAAATAGTACTTTTTGGAACTTTTTTACTGAAACACAAATCTCACTGAAACCCTATCTCAAATAACGATAATAATATTATTTCTATGTGTTTCAGTAAAAAAGTTCCAAAAAAGTACCAAAGTACACGTTTTATCCCCCAAATATTGAAGTGAAGAAAAAGTACCAAACACTAGTTTGATACTTTTACTATATCAAAAGAATAGCCAACTAAACTAATTTCTATGTTTTTTAGTTAAAAAGTTTCAAAAAGTACTATTTATATACTTACATATGTCCAAATTAACAAAATAATTAATTTTTATTTTTAAGTAAAATTTAAAACTCAAGAAATAATTTTTATTTTCTAAGCGAAATATAAAACTTGAAAAATAATCCTTATTTTCTAAGTGAAATATAAAACTCAGAAAGTAATTTTTATTCTTCAATCAGAAAATAAAACTTAAACATCAATCATTAAATGGCGAGCAAAGAATAAAACTCAGACAATAATTTTTATTCTCTGAGCAGAAAATAAAACTCGGAGAATAATTTTTATTTTCCAAGCGAAAAATAAAACTCAACAAGTAATCATTGATGTCTGAGGAAAAAATAGAACTCGAAAAATAATTTTTATTTTTGATTTTTTTCAATAAAACTTAAAAAATAAAAATCATTGGCGGAACGGACAGTCCCCTTAAAGACGATTGCAATGGTGTACTCCTTGTACATGTAGCATATCCCTAACATAATGATTTTTTTCTTTTAAAATGTGATGGATAATCATTATTTGCGATCCCTGATTTTAACCAATTTATGCTTAAGCTAGTCTTTGGGGATAACATGTTTTTTTGATTCCATATATAATTTATGTGAAGCTTTAACTTTAATCATTTCTCTTGAAATACCCTTAATCATGCTAAAATCAATAACATCTGGTATTTTTTGTCAATCAGTAGGCCAATAGGTGGGTTGTTCACTCGAGATTACATCCAGACGCATTTTGGAAATTGTATCAAAAAAATACGACCTTTTGGAGTTATTAATCGTGAACACCAAAATATATGTTTAGCGTTGTAGTCTCCTGATGCTATAATACAGGGACCTGGTGATTTGTAGAAGTCGCTATACTGACTGAGATATTTGCAATCTTCTATAAATCGAAGAAATATCTAAATTTTGATGAAATTCTTCAATGCTTGAAGGTAGTCCTCACGAAAATCATACAGTAAATAATGTTTGATTCGGGCCTTTATAAATATTGATTATCCACCACATGCTCTTCTTCAGGGGTCCCTATTATCATAATATATAGCAATTTTTTTTGGGAACTTAGACCGTTTTTTCCCTATCTCTAGGTACTTTTGGCATTGATGTTTCTTTAGCAGATTTTGGGCTTCTTCCTTGTTTTAATACAGTGATTTAGGGCACTTTCTAATTTTGTTTTTGTCACACTGTGATCAGTAGTCGATGATGTATTATTTATATTTATTTTATCGGCACCACTTAACAACAATTACGAGCAAGAATTGGTTCGATGTACAGACATTTAAAAACGCATCATTTTTTTTTTCACTGAAATGTTTAAATTAGAGAGACTCATAAGTAAGTTTCCCTACTGGTCTTTTTGTTTATTATATTACTTAAGTAATAATGCCGTTGTAGAAAACAAATTACAAACAACTTTGTGTTTGGTATTAAATTGATAGGATTTATTCCGCCTGTAAATAAAATACTCTTTTCATACCTTTCGATGAAGACCGTCGTTACTGGCTGTTATTTCGGTACGTTTGGAGAGCGCTTTCGATGTAAAGAGTTTCAAGAATTCGGAATAATCCACTTCCCTATGAAGTCCGAAATTTTGACAAGTCTATTAACGAATTTATTTTTTTAATTTTTAGTTTTTAATATAAATATTTTATACAATTTGTATTGCCATTAAGCCTTAAGGCTTTAAATTCGAACGATTCGCAGACCTTCGTCTCTGGCTGTTGTTTCGGTACATTTGGCGAGCGCTTTCGATGTAAAGACATCATTTTAAAGCCGCGTTCAAAATAGTACTCCTGAGTACTATTTTATTTCCTGAGTACTATATAGTACTAATAGTGCTCCGAGGAACCCAAATTTGGGGGCTTACGCAGAAGCCCACCTTTACCCTAGGGAGCCCACATATCTTAGCTCCACTTAAGAACACCTCTGCTTTACCTCTGTAAAATTTCATTAAAATATCGTCAGTGGTTCATAAGATACCGAATTATGTCCAAAATAAATCGTTTTCCAATCACTCTGCACTGAAACATGTGTGTTTAAGTTCTTAATTTTTGTTTTAATTTTGATTGAATTTAAACTTTAACCATAATTTGATTACTTGTTGTTCATAAGCCCAAGATTTCATATAAACATACCTTTTAGATATTTTTTGCACTATCTTAGTTCGACTTTAAAATTTATTGTACCGGCTTTATCTTAATTTATCCTAAAATACAAAGTTCAGGTATTTTAGGATGCCAGATTATTATTTTTTTTTTTTTTTGGTATACTTACAATTAGAAAATAAAAATATAGAACTGTCAAAATAACTGAACATTTTGGTGGATGCGCATTAACTAACAAAAAACTGGCAAAAACAAAATATGAGAAAATAAAACACATGAGCTGGAAAAAACTAAAACTGACAACCGAATGCCGAAAAAGACTAAACATTAAAAGCAAATTGAGGGTGGCGAATAAAAAATATAAATAAAAAAGAAAAATACAAAAAAAAAAAACATTTAAAAAACAAGAAAATAAAAATTAAGACGGAAGCCAGCGAATAAAAAACAGTGAACAAAAAAAATAAAATAAATTGGTGGGAAAAGTTAACAATACTACATTTTCAAAGCAAATAAAACTTGCAAAATGTTTTTTTTTATTTTAAAGATTTTTCCTGTTGTGTTTGACAATAGCAAAACACAATTATGGGTCACTAAAATCGTGTTTGTGTAGGACTACTGGATGATGAAAAAGATGTCAAACGAAATGTTTATTAAAGCACATTGTGTACAAATTAGATCTCAGTGCGTTAGTGTGTGTGTGACCATTATTATTCCAGGGCAAAGGACGAAAAAAAAAATTAACTTAAATTAAATTGTTTAATAATGCTTCAATTGTGTAGCGATGTTTAAAGCATGTTAACTAATGCCTTACATACATATGTAACGTAAAATTAAACTACCGTTATTATTAAACGGAAGAGTTAATGACACAATTCGTTTGATTTGCAAGAATTAAACAAAAACCAAAAACCAATTAAAGCGACGAACTGTTTTTCTATAGAGTATTTGTTTTGTTTATTTTTGGTATTGGTATAAATTTATTTATTTCTTTATTTTGGAGAGAACTTATAACGGTATATATGTATGTATGTATAGATGTACATATTTGATTATACTCGTACTCTGTGTGTTAAACAATACTGTTGTGTGGAGTGGATGTATGTATGAATGCTTTTGAGTTTTTCTTGCAGAGAGTACCTATATGTAAAATAAATTTTGGAATTTATAAACGAAACAGATAAAAAAGAAACAGAGAGAAAATGGATAGGAAAAGGAAAATAGTCAAGAAAAAATACTGAAGAAAACAACATCATAGATTTACCAGGCAACACAAAAAAACAGCAACAACAACAACAGCTCAATAAATACAATACAGTAGAGTGTAGTTATTTTTGTACTAAATAAGAAAAAATCATTCATTCTTTTGTCAGAAATTAAAAAGAACGTTTTTGTTAACTTGGAAATCATTGAAAAGTGAAAAGAAATGCAACTCAATTAAACTACATACCTTAAACAACTCAAAATTGCCAATAGTTACAGAACATTTACTAGTTTCTAAAATATAAAATGGAATACCTATAAATTAACATGGAAAAATAAATATACACATACATATGTATGTACATAAGTACATAGATATGTATATCTTATTTGTAAATATATTAAAATTTTACTTCCTAAAAAGAATAAATAACAAAATTAACAAATAAAAAAACAAAATATTTATATATGAAAAAGCAGAAATGAAATAAATACAAAAAAAAGAAAAGAAAAAAAAAATATGAAATAAGGAAAAATATGCATGATTAAAAAAATAAAACACTACACATTGTGAGTGCGAAGTGCGTATCAATTAAGTGAATTCTTAATAAAGATGTTGAAATGTTTTAGTGAAAGTGATTTTATAATATTCAAAAGGAATACATAATGTAGAAAAAATAAATACAAATTTTCATATCTTTATAGCTTTGCATAAGTAAATAAAAAATTAAGTGACATTCGTTTTTTTTTTTAAGAAATTGACATAACAAATCGTAAATGAATATTTCCTAGGCAACCTTTTTAAAAACTTTGCATTCGCTAACGCTTATGTAGGTATACCTTTCCCACAAATTAACACCTACATACATACATATTTACATTGCATGTATGCAGTTTCGGTAACAAAAATAGTGGTAAAAATATTCCATTGTTCCTATATAAGATAAATTAAAATGTTATCTGAAAAACTTTCCCCAAATACAAAATGTCTACCACTCCACTTCAGATATCCAAGATTTTAATTGACATAAAATGCGTAAAATTACTATTTAATATTGGACTAACTGGCTAATCCTTTATAATTAACTAGCTATCCCCGCTGAGCTTCGCTACCTCCCTCCACAAAAAATAAAATTAACACTTTCAATTAAGGGTATAGCTAAGCTTAAACTCAAACACGCACTTTTTTCTCAGAGAGGCTAATGCAGTTATCTAGATATAGGATTATTACTTTGTATGGAGGGTACCCGGCCCTCCCGTTCTAATCGCCAACTGGTGCAGTTAGTCAGTGTGTTATAGTTCTCTAGGTAGATGGTAATAATATTTATCTTTGTTCTACGACCACTATTCCGATCCAGTCAGTTTTCTTTGAAATTATGCACATTTTTAAGGGATTACAAAATTTCAAGGTTCTACATATGTATTGTAGTTCCTAAGTAACACGATGATAAATAGTTACTTTTTATTGAAAGTGACAAGCCCACTTTTTGTTTTTTTTAAGGCAATACTACCAGCGAACATTTTTTGCTTGTCTACAGAAAACACCTAGAGTCTTTGGCGGGAATCGAACCCGCAACCTCCAGACTGATAGACTATCGCGCTACCAATCAGTATATCGAGGCACTCTGAAATATTAAAAAAATATTTATATCCTATTTAACCCACCGTATATGAGGTAACAAACTGTGAATATTCTAGAAAGATCGGTCCATATGTGCAGCTATAGCTTTCCAACAAAACAAACAAACATATATACACATTTTGTGCTTTATATGTTTAAAAGATATTCAACAGTTCTGTTATTATGATTAATTTTCTATTTTGTTTCTTTTAAATCTAGTGACAAATTAGTAAAGCAAGTATAATCTCAAAAATTTTGGAAAATGTATTACTAATAATTATAATAATATTAGGAATCCATCGCAACACTCTACCTATTATTATTATTTTTATAGGAACTACCATGCCCACTTTTCCTTTTCTTTTAGTTTTGGATTAACCTCAAACTTTTGCAATAAATTTATCTACATAAAGTCTATGAACTCTATGAACTTCACAATTTTGACAGTTTCTTCAAAACAAGAGTAAACGTTCTGATAGCTAAGAATATTAACAATATTATGTTTTTACAAGCTTAGATAAATATTATGTTAAAGTAACTTTTTATTGCATATATTTACAATGTAAAAAAACGTTTAAATATAAAAAAACGTTTGTGATCGATGAAATATTAAACAAAAAATAGCATTCTCTGTTTTTGATAATTTGTTACGCTTTCTTTCTAAAATAATGTTAAATAAAGTTTCACAAATTTTGCCAGAACTTTGAGTTTTTTTAAGTCTATGTTATTGATTTTCGCACCAATTTCTCTACTTTTTAAAGGTTTCTAGTGAAAATAAAGTATAGGTTTTTTGTGAAAATAAAATATGGAAATTTTTAACTTTTTCGAACATGGGCGGTAGGCATGTCCCTTGTCCGAATTTTTCTAAAACTTAAATTTTTCTTAATAAAGGTAAATATAACTGTCGTACCCAATTTCGAAAATCTGCGTCAACTCATTCTATTTTCATCGCATATGTGATTTGTTCCCAGTAGTGCCGGCAAAGTATTGAGTAGTGGGTATCGAGTGCCGATATTGAGTACTTTATAATTTTCTTGAGTACCCAATATTCAACAATAGTTACTCCATACTTTTACAGCTATAGTTTTAAAAACAAATTAAATAAAAAAATTAAACGACTTCATTAAAACTCTGATTAGGAGTGCGTTTCCATTATGTAAACAAAAGTATTGAGTACCCAATTGTTAAGTACTGAGTTGTATTTTACAGAAATTGCCAGCACTAGTTCCCAGTTCTGTGCCACACTCACTGTAGTTTTGTTCAACTCTCCAAATTTAGGTATAAAATTTTAAGACTACATATTCTAGTTGTCTAGCTAAATTGAGGTTAACATTTATTTTGTGTAGGATGTGCCATATCCACTATTTTTATCATTTCGTTTCTTAGGGCAACTACATACCTTTGGAACAAAGTCATCCAGAAATTATTTTAAAACTTTGCATGTATTAAATTAAATATATTTCATATTTCTGTAGCTACGCTATGATAAATAAATATTTATTTTGTATGAAAATTAAATATTTTAGGTAATTTTGAAAATTTCAAATTTTATTAGTCGAACTATTTATATTATATACAATGAAATTTGTAGGCAAGCTTCTCGTTCGTTCTCGCTTTCTTGTATTCCTTTATCTGATTTTGGTTGGTTAAATAGTTGATGCTTACAACTAAAACACTACCCAAAGTAGATAGATACCAAGAGTGCTGATGACGGACGTAGCTGTCTAGAAAATGTGCATTCCGCTCTGCTGGTGTCTAAAAATTAAATTTTCCCAATTTTTCTTTAATAATATCACCTAATTTGTTATATATTTTATTCTTTCTTAGAAGCAATAGAACGAACTCAAGTTTGACTACAAATTTCATTGAATATTTTAGGTAATGTTTATCAAACAAATTTCCATTTATTTTAACTAATAATGAATTAGTTAAGTGCAAGGAAATTGCTACCGTTTTAAACGTGCACTTCTAGGCGTTGACCTTGAGCAAGAATTCTGAATCGATTGCTACCGCTTTATATATTTAGATTATTATTTTTCGTATTTTTACACCTCAGATATTGTATTTTGCATGAGTTTAAAGTGAATAATGCGAATAATGAGTTTAAAGTGTAATTTTTATCTTAAAGATGAATCCAGATCAAGAAGGCCATCTCATTTGAAGGACAAATACCACTCTGGCTTCCACAGAAGTGGTCTTCACGCTTGGAGTTGGACTATTGCCTTGGATCGCAATAAAAGGCTTGACTTAGTGGCCAAAAACGACAGAACTTTCTTTATTGTTCGAACTAGACAGCTTGCAAGACACTGAAAATTTCAGAATTCAAATTTAGATTTTTTAGGAACTAAAAATTTAAGACAATTAAATTTATTTGAATTTTGTTTGGGCTATAATCAGAGCTTTTAGCTACTTCTACATGGTTGTTCCAATTTAAAAAAAAAAAAAACAGATTAGCAGTTTAAAGATTGAAAATTTAATATTATATATTATTCATATATTATACAGTGGGCCACACTGTGATTGTATATCCTCGTCAAAATGATTCGAGCAAATAGTATTCAAAAACAATAATCCTTAAACTTTGTATTAGGAGACTCTTGTGTGTAACTGTTATTGAATTTTTTTATATTCGTATAGGAACTTTGATCTGGATAATGTAGAAAACATTATCTGGAGTGCACTAAGGAAGACAATCCGAGAAATTAGAATGGAGATTTTCTTATTACCTTTGGTAAACATGATATTGAATTTGTTATAGAGTTTGTGTATCTAGGCTTCCTTCTTTATCCTTGTCAATTTTTATGACATAAAATGATATGAAATAAACCAAAATTAATTCATTTAATTTTTAATATGCTACGAGGGTAAGAGTTAGATAAAGATCGCTAAGAATTTAAAAAAAAATCATTTGTTTAGTAGACCCAGCTATAATGTACAATCCCTAGCTTAAGCCACTGTGCAAATACATGAAAATCTTTTGTGCCAAACAATAATATTCTTAAGGCCCAACATGTATTACGATATGTCAAATTTTTGTTTAGAAGAACACGAATTATAATTCTCATGAGAAATGAAACAGTTCAGAAATGATACAATAATCAATACGATGAATTATATCTGGTGAATCGAACAGGAAGAGAGCAAAGACAGTAAAGCGGCTTCTAAATTCAGGGCCACGATTTGATAGTTATCTAAAATTAACTATTTGAAATAATCTGGAGTGACCTACACACAATTTTACCATACGTCATGGAAACAGATATTTTTATGGATATATTACATAAAGAATAAAAGTTCAATGTATATTCGGATCAAAAAAATAATTATTTTCGGTTTGGGGTGTCAAGTAAACTACCCCTTGCTCCCTCCCGATTATGCTTAAAAACAATTCCCCTCTTCATCTCCATATACAAAGGCAAAGACTTAGCGAATGGGCCATAGAGACTAGCTTACTCCAACACAATCAATTTGTAGATTTGTAATAATAATGTTTATTAACACGCTATTAAATTAAATTCAATTAAAATTAAATGCAATATTCCCAAACTCCAAATTATCAAAAATTATTATACAAAATGACCCTTCATTGGGCAGTGGCGATACCAAACGTTTTCGATATGAGTTTCAAATAGATACCCCACCCAGGGCTGCCAGTTCAGTTTCAGAAAAAATCATCAATTTCCCGATAAAAATTAAAAATCGGAAAACTAAAAATGTATTTTCTTACCTATTTTTTGTTTACATATATTTTTGTTAAAAAACAAACAAAGAAATCATAAAAAGTCTCTTTTAAAGTTAACTTAAAAATACATACATATTTAGGGCCAAATTCATAAAAAATATTTTTTATTTATAAAAGGCTTATAAAACAGATTTCGTATGAAAATTTATTTAATAAACCTTTTATAAAATAAAAAAATTGTTTATGAATTTGTTCCTTAATGTATGTATACTGAAATAAGAACATTTTCTTATGCGACTACAGCGGTTACACGACTACAAATTACGTTGGCTCAATTGCCGCAGTGGTAATTAATATTATTGAAACTACATCGTAAACTCTGGCATTGTTATAGAAATACATATTTTACTCCCATAAAATAAGTTTCTTAAAAAATAAGATATATTTCTTCAAAAACGTCGGCATGTAAATGATTTGTAATTTGTCATTTTTTTTTTTGACGAAATAAAATTGTTACATTTAAAACTAGAAATTACGGTGGTCGTGTGTAGCTTTGATGACTTCAAAATAATCGTTTTATTCATATTTATATCAAGATAATTTCACTAGGTGGAGCTATAATATAGCGTAATTGCCTTTTATATCTAGAAATTTTCACAGAAGATAACTGTTTCCGCTATAGCAACAAGCAAAAAATTCTAAAATTTATAGGGTGTTCCGATAGTGACGTGTTATTCACGTATATGTGTTTATTTCTTGAACTGTAGGAGGCATACACCTAAAATTTACAAACAGTAATTAAAACTTAGTTTGCTATATATACAAGTAAACAAAAATAAACGTAAAAATTAAAGGGTGTTTCGATAGTGATTTGATTTGGACGTATATGGAGTTATTTTTTTAACCGTAACATGTTTTTGACTTATATTGCCAGATTTTTTGAACCGCAGCCAGCCTCCTGATATTTTCATAGAAAGTAATTATATTTGAACAGTAATGGGTTGACACTTAAAATTTACGCATATTTATATATATCTAGTGTAACAAAAAGTAACGAAAATAAATTTAATAAAAATAAAAGGGTGTTCCCTAGATATCGCGAATTTGAAGAATTTTACCTTCTCTTCTAAACGTTATAGGCAGACACTTGATATTTACGAAGGATATTTAGCACTATGCTCTAGTAAAAATTAAAGTAAAGTAAAAATTGAAGGGTGCCCCATAAGAAAACAACTTGTACTAAACATAGTACGGAACCCTACGTGTGTGAGTTTGACTGTTTGACTGATTTATTATCTTTTCAATTTCAAAAATTTGAAAATAATAAAGGATTTAGTAAAACATTTAGAAATATGTATGTGTATTTATTTAGAATTCCATTTAAGAAACAGAAAAGAACGCAATGTTATTTCAGATAAATTTCAAGGTTAGTCACTTAATATAATTTTTAGAGCAGAAAAGTCTCTTTCAACGCTGACTTGTTGGAAGGACTAAATTTGAATTCAGAACTGCATCTTTAGCGAACACCAACTGCGGAAATGTTTGGCCGTGTACTAATCTGTTAGCGTAACTCAGGATTAAAAAAGAAATTTTGTTCGAAAAATACCGTGTTTGGATAATTCTAGTACACGGTAGATTGTTTCCAGAAAAATCCGTGTAAAAAAGACATTGATCATATACAAAAATAGGTGATTGGTTCCTTATCTCTAAAACCTAATAAAATGAGTGAAAAACGAGAATATTTCAAAGAACAAGAAATCATTTTTATTTTACTAAATCATATAGGTTCTTTGTATTTGCACCGTTTAATTGCATCTTTAGTGTATGATGAAGACTTAGATAGTTCAATGTAATAATTACTTTCACATAAACTGTGCACAACAACAAAATCCAAACTTAACTGATGCTGCTATTGAAGGTATAGCAAAAAGTAAAGGTAGTGCTTTTTTCAAATGTTTATCGTGACAAAACTGTACCAAAGACAATGGAAATTGTGATGTATCAAAGAAGTTGGATGAGCTAGAAGCGAGTATAAAGCATCTATCTAAAATAGTAATAGAAGACATAATGACTGGTCTAAACGATATAAAAGCTGATGTGGCAGTGAAGCTAAATTCAACGGAGGATTTTGTTACATCAAAATGTGAGCAATTAGAAAGGGAGAACATTAATTTACGCAAGCAAATTGACCACATTTTGTATAGAGCAGATATTCTGATAGGTGGTCTTCCTAAAACTTTATCTGTTGAAGAGTTGCATAATGCCGTGTTTAAAATAGGACATATATTGGATGTACAATTAAACTATACTGATATAAATATGTGCACATTTATTAAACAAAGAGAGACTGTAAAAGTTAAATTTAATAGTGTATTCAAGAGAGATCAAATTATGAAGAAGTATTTTAGAGTTCATGGAATAAAACTAAAAGAAGTGTTGCAGACAGATATAGAGTCAAGAATATATATTAATGACAACCTTTCTCCAGTGGCAGCTAAGTTGAGCTATGTTTGTCGCAAATTGTTCAAGAACAAGAATATTTTAAAATATAGAATATTTAACAAAGCAATACCTGAAGCCAAAGTGCTTTTGCTTGATGGAACTACAAAAATTCTTAATCATGACAATCTGTACGAGTTATTCAAATCGAAATTAAATCCTTTAGTTGATGTGCTCTCGTCTGCAGTCAATTAGTGTAGTGATCATGAAGTTTAAATTCAATTATGATTCTTATATTTTTCTTTTTTTAATTAGTTGTTTGATTAAAATTTTTATTTCTTTTGCTCTATAATAAATGTATTACCTTTTTTCTTTACTTTCTTTTTGATGGAGCAGTTAGCTACTTTTATATTTTTATTTAAATGAATGAAAAACACAAATTTAGGAGTAATATTTGAAGTATATTTTGTATCTTTCAATGAACATTATGTTAATTAAATTATTCAATTTGTTTTTTTCCCCATGCACAGAAATTAAAGTTTGGAATTTTTATAACTGTAACATAATTTTCATTGGATGGCAACTAAAATAAAAGCGTAAAATAATGATATTTTTAAAGTATTATTTAAAACATAATCTTAAGTTTTTTAATTATAAGTTTTTGTTCTGTTTGTTCTGTTGTTTTTGTGATTGTAAAGGGACAATTTCAAATACCAGCGCTTAACTCATATCACGCAGCTATATATATTTCCTACAATGTTAACATATTAAAGGGACCTGACTTAATACAAATTAGGGATTATAATAATTTTAACGTTGAACGGTGCTTAGAAAACATAGAAAACGTGGACTTCAGACCAATTTACAATACTAATGACACCAACTTCCAGGCAAACTTTTTCACCCAAAAAATGTTGACATTATATAACCAGCATGTACCTATTAGGACCATAAAAGTTAGAAGCAGAAGTTGTTGGATGAAATGTAGAGAGATTAATATAGCAAGGGAAAAACGAGACCTATCTTTTCGTGCATATATGGAGGTAAAATGTCCTGATAAATGGAAAATTTTTTGCAAGTACCATAATAAATTGAAATCGATTATAAGAAAAATTAGAGCAAAATATTTTACTCAGTTACTTTCGGAAAAAATTGCAATCATATGTGGAATGAACTTAAAAGAGTTGGTGTATATGGGAAAAATACACAAACTGCAAACAATATTGATGTAAATGTATGCAATGATTTTTTTACATTACCTCCTCCGTCCACTCCACCCACTATTTTATATACTCAGGAACAAAATGTTTTTAATAATAAGTTTACATTTAGAAATGTTAGTATCAATGAAGTCTTTTCAGCTATTAGTAGTATTAGATCGAAAAGTAATGGCCCTGACGGAGAACCACTGACATTTTTAAAAGCTATTTTTCAGGTATCTCGTCTCATTTGACCCATATTTTTAATTCAATTTTAACTACCTCTGAGTATCCCGATATTTGGAAATGTTCTAGAATTGTTTTAGTTCCCAAGGTAAGAAATCCATTGGTATGTTCGGACTACCGTCCAATTAATATTGTATCGGTTTGCTCTGAGATATTAGAGATTTTAATGAATATGCAAATTACAGAGTGAGTACGTTACAGATAAAAAACTGTTATCAGAATACCAATCTGGTTTTCGAAAGCGCCATAGCACGTCTGCTTTAGTATTGGATATATTGGAAGGAATAAGAGTAGCAATTGATCAAAGAAAACTAGTCTCCCTAGTAAGTCTTGATTTTAGTAGGGCTTTTGAGTCCTTATCTCATGAAGTTTTACGTAACAAACTTTTTCAAAAATATAATTTTTCTACTACATCTTGCCATCTAATGGATACTTTTATCAGAGGAAGGCCGCAATATGTTCAGCTTCGGAACAAATTTTCCAGAACCAAAATAATTTATCGTGGTGTCCCTCAGGGGTCTGTATTGGGCCCCCAGTTGTTTTTGTTGTATATCAACGATTTACTGGACGAGTTATCAAGGTTGAAAGGTTACCTATATGCAGATGATTTGCAAATCATTGCAGTATCAAATTCAATTGCCGATTTAGAGGATATATTGAACATGAATTTGAGGAAAATCGAAATTTGGTGTACAAAAAACTTTGTTTTATTAAATACCCAAAAGTCGAAAGCAATGCTATTTGGCGATGGCAATGCTATCATTGTGCCTAAAATTTTTGCAAATGGAGAGCTGTTATACTTTGTATCGTATTTGAAAGTGTTAGGAGTTTATATCGACAATAGATTAAGTTTTGATAATCATATAACTTTCCTTATTTCTAAAGTAGTATTTATCTTGAGAAGATTATATGGTAGCTGTCACAACTTTCCACTTAAACTGAGAAAGAAAATTGCGCACGCATTGCTTATGCCTTTAATAACGTATGGTATTGAAATATACTCATTGACAAATGATTACAATTTTAGCAGGATAAAGAAATGTTTTAACAGATATCATGACCATGTAACAGCGTATGTTTTTGATTTTTTAAATTGCACATTTGATGATTATGTTAATGCTAAATTACTTACAATGTTCTATAGAACAGTTAAATATAACTCTCCAACGTATCTTGCCTCTAGATTTGTCTTTTTGAATTCCATGAGAACATGTTCACTTAGAATACCTACTTTCAATTTGCTAATTATGAAAAGATCCTTTCATTTGAAGGTTGCTCGATTATGGAACGCTATTATCCCATATAATGAAAGGCATTTTTCTAAGTCAACTAAGCAATTTGCTAGTGTTGTACTGGAACATATTTCGATTATAAGTTTCATTGCTTGACCTTCACCATTTTTAAAAATTTTTGCCCATATTTGTGTTAAGACACATTAGGTGTATATATGTATTTAAGTATGTAATATTGTGCTACTAAATATGTTTTATCTTACAGTCAGTTTTTGGCCTATAAAATGGCTTTTTGATTGTTTTAAATAAATGAATAAATAAATAAATAAATAGTTTCGTTCCAGAAATCAACGATTGCCTAATTGAATTTTAATTTTTTTATAGTTCTTACTGTAGCTTCATTTAAACCGAACATGTTGAGCCTTCTCTATTTCGAAGCGATCTAAAATTTCAATTTTGTTTTCTAAACAAGTGGCTTTAGTAGTTTTTTATTTGTAGTTTTCGTCGTTTTCTTGTAGAGATGAATTGATAGTTCACAAAATATTAACACATTTCAATTGCTCTAACAAATAAAAATGCTTGTATGCACAAAAAGGGAATTCCTCTATATTTTACAAACCGTGTAAAAACAGAATTAGGTGTATACATATAGTTTTGAAAAGGTAGGAGACCAAAAAACTTTTTGGTTATTAATAATAGTTATTGAAGATCGAAAAAAGAAAAATCTTTTTTATTGGTTATATAAGACCAAAAAATAAAAACAGTTTATAAAGGTTATAGAAAGCTCAAAATTTTTTGTTAATTATAATAGTTATCGCAGACCAAAAACATAT
The DNA here is from genome assembly GCA_949628195.1 of Phasia obesa. Classification (NCBI taxonomy): domain Eukaryota; kingdom Metazoa; phylum Arthropoda; class Insecta; order Diptera; family Tachinidae; genus Phasia; species Phasia obesa. The sequence goes on from OX451215.1 coordinate 152,539,826, forward strand.
TTCTTATTTATAATTGTTATTCAGAGAGCAATTTAAAAAAATTCTTTGTTAATCATTATTTCAGGATAATTTTAAATATTGGTTATAACAGTTATGCATGTCCCTGAAGGTGATTGCATTGATTATCAATTTACATAAAATGAGTTTTATTTTCTGGCGAAAAAAATAAAACTCCTAAAAAAGTTTCATTTTTTTCGGCAAAATAAAATTCTTTTTTTAAAACTTTCATATGAGTTTTTAATTTTACGTTGAAAAATAACTGTTTTACATGTATTTTTTATTTAATTCTCAAAATAACTTATAAAATAATTTTTTGTATAACGATAATTGTTATTTATGGTCCCTGAAAAAATTATCTAAAATGGTAGCACAAATTTAAATAATTTCCGCAAACGTCAGAACGGTAATATGGCAACAAAATGACAGAATGGAATTTTACATCATGTACATGAGTATATATGTACATACGTATGTATGTATATACAATTGAAAATTACAGATTCCTTATAACATTGATTAATAATTAAAAAAATAATAATGAAATGAACTACGTAATCTATTGTAACTTTTGCTATTATTTTAATTTTCCTTTCACCAGTAACAACAAGTAAATGTGCGATAATAACAAAGAAAATAAAAGCCAATAATAAATAAAAAAAATAATTTTAAGCGCCATTTTTGGGTATTACCACCCGTTGTTGCTTTAATGCTGTAAACACTACATTTCACGCCTAAACTTAAAACAGCCTTGTAAGGGCGCCAAAATTCCCTAAGGATATTTTAACTACGTAATTTTTGTTCGTAACTACATCGCACACATAAACACAAACACTCATACACATGTTAAAGCAATAATTCAGAAGGCAAACAATAGCAACCAACCACAACAGTAACAACAGCAACAACAGAAACAGCAGTCAGTCGCAACATTGTCGCAAGTATTGTCTATGGACCTTTTAACTACTCATACAGTACAGTGTGTTCAACCTTAATTCATTAAACACTCCTTTTATGGAATTAAATTGCATCAACTACAGAAACAAATCGAGCAATACATTTTAACGAAAGAATACTTTTTAAAAGAGTATCCTTCATCACAATACGAAAACAAAACAACAGCAAAAATAAAGACTTCAAAACGGTGACAATACTCGATTCCTTTAGCTGCTTTTGCTTCCTGCATCTGGTGGACAAGTGAAGAAGAAAAACATGAATGCCAGCCTAATGTATGAGATTCTCATGTATTTAAATTCATTCTATTTCGGCCTGTATGCTGCATTTAAGGTGTGCATAAGTGTGTTGAAACCCATCTATTTGCAATATGCAGAGAATGTTTTGACACGTGAGGCGAGCATTTTATTGGCCATGTGCATTTTAGAAACGATGCGCATTATATTGGGTCGACGGAGTAGTTTAAGTGATCGTGGTAAGTATATTTTATAATTCGAATTATGTGTTTACCAAATAAATATTATAAACGTTTTTACACTCAAAATATTATGTAGGTAAATTTAAATGAAAAATCACTTTTAATAAATGTTTTTTCATTAAAAAAACGTTCCACTAACATTTCATTTAAATTAAATGTTATGCTGAATTGTTTTTGAATGTCGATTTGTTAACTGGCGAAATATGTAAAAACAAATCATTTTTCCTTTATCCTAACCCACAAACAAATAACTTACCAGAACAGTAAAACGTACTGTTTTTTCATTTATATCAACCCACAAAAAATAAGCTACAAAACTTTAAAAATGACTGTTTTTCATTTATTTTAATTAACAAAATTTAACATACTTAAACAGTAAAATTTACTGTTTTTTTTTCATTTATTGTAATGCCCTAAAAACAACCTACTAAAACAGTAAAAACAACTGTTTTTTTTTAGTCAAAACTACTGATTATTTATTTTGATACATATTTAATACATTAAAAAATAATACACAAATACATTTTCTACTTTCTTCAGGATTATTAATCGCTGAAAAAATAATATATTTAAGAAAAATTGTGTACATTTATGTATCATTATGCAAATTTTAAGTACTTACCAATCACTAGTATCACTAGTTTGATGTTTTTAAAATTTTTTTGTACGAAATATAACAAAATATTTAACAAACTGACATTTTTTTTAAAAAAGTCTGTTACCTAATTTTAGTTTTTAAAGCTTTTGTAAAATAATATTTTTCTACTGACTAACTTCTTTTTTAATTGATTATTTCAGTTTTACTGAACGAAGAAAAAAATTAACTGTTTATTTCAACTACACCGAAAATCAGTATTTTATTGTCGTTTGTTTTTTTTTAACAACAGTCATAAAACGTTAAATAAAAATTTATTCCTAAAACAACAATATTTTCAATTATTTTTAACTTAACTGAAAACTTCTTAAATAAACTACAAACAGTTAATGTTAAACTCTTTTGAGTGTATGTGTTTTAAGTAATACGCACATATGTACTGAAATATATATTCTCCAACACACGTGGGAGTTATTTATTATATTGATTAGTTTTCAAATATTTTTAATGCAATTTAAGCTAACTAATTTGCAACCATAGTAGTTGATACTTGGATTATTTTTATTAGAAGTAACTGGCTTTTTGAACATTGTGTGAATTCAGTTGTCTTACTGCAGTTAGCTTAAATTTAGTCAATTTGTAGTTTTTGTCTGTTTATAATACCCTGCATCAATATAATTTGTTTTTAATTGAATGAAGCCTTCTCTTTTTCATTAATAATATTGATACATGAAATTTTCGAAATTTTTTTAAATTATAAAACAACAGAAAATAAAACAAAAGAAATGAGAAATATTTAAAACAAAATTGTCAAAAATTTTATTTTATTTTTGATTTTGAGGATATTTCGCATTAGCTTATAATTAGGCCATACAAGTTAACGTTAAGTGTGTTATTTTCGTAGTCCACTACCATATTGCTTGTAGGGTAATTATTTATAAAAAAAATTGTTATTATTAACCATTATTTTCAAAAATAGTAATAAATGTCAAATCGGTATTGCATGTTGTTAATCATACGGCAAAAATCAGCATCAGTTTGGATAGGTGTCATGTTTAATTTTACAACATTTTATAATATTTTTTTATAAAAGTGTAATTTTGTGTCCTAATGGACAAGTCTTAATATGTGTTTATTTTATGGTTATAGTTGTTAAAAGGTACGACTATCAAAAGTTTGTGTTTTATAAAAGCAAAACAATAAAATAAAGGGAAAAGTTTAATTAAGCTGATAGTTTCGATTGCTATTTTATTTACGTTTTATTTTTATCGGTCGGTTTAATTTTAAGGGCCGATGTTGAATGTAAACCGCACCTAAACGTCAAGTTTTTTTCTGCATTTAATTTGACATTTCTTAATTTCAGACTAACTCAATTTGAAATATGGAAAAATGCACACTCGAGCAACGCTCGATTGGGGTTGTTTGAAAGAAAAGGTGTACGTCGTTAAGCCAGCAACAATTCAAGAGCTAAAGGATGAGATAATTCGGCACATTAACGGCAATTATGCCTCAACGTCATCGAAAAAATGGAGCATCGGAGGGAGGTGTGCTGCAGAGGTCGCGGCGGCCATTTCGCCGATATTTTGTTCCATACATAATTGAACCATACCAATATTATCAAAATAAAAAGAAGTGACAATCATTTTCTAAATAATTTGTGTGGATAATCAACATCGGACCTTAAAATTTAACCTTTCTTTATTTATAAAGGCTGGTTTTTTAAAGTCTATTTTTATTTATTTTATGCAAGAATAGTATCATAGAAGTTACCGAGACTACGTGTTTTCAGTTTACCACCGCACAGAGGGACAAAATCAAAATATTTTGGAAATAATTCAGCAAAATTATGTGTTCTTAAATATGAGTATTTCCATATTTATCACGCTCTTATCAGTTTATGTTACTGATTTATGTTGTGTTACTATCATGTTAATATAAACTGATAAAAGTGTGATACATATGGGAATACTTCTATTTAAGAACACATACATAGTTTTGTACGTAATATAGATATTGAGATGAATCTTTTTTGTTTGTTAAAAAATTGTATTATCAAAATTCCCAAAATAAAAAACAAAAATCCCAAAATTGGAATTTTTAGGCTTTTGCCCATAAAGTCTACATGTGGATTAGGGATCATGAAATACTACTCTGCAATGATTGGCAGTAGAGATAGCTTTTGTATACCAGTCTTTATTTCCCGATCCCAGCTTTGGGATTTAAGAACATGTAGAAAACGGGTCAAATTGAAAGATGTTCATATAGAACAAGGATGATACTCTTAGCTCGAATTTTGGTTTAAAAATATGTGCATGAAATGGACTTACAAATTAAAAATTTTTATATAGTATGTATGTATGTATTCTTTGAAAAAAATTTTTTCTTATAAAAAAGGTTAATGGTGTCTTTTTTGGCTTAAATGTAAAATCGTCTAGTTTTGAGCTGAGAAACAATATCATCGTGATTTTTTCTAGAATATTTAAAATTTTGCTTGCTTACTATGAGGAAAAATTAAATTTTTTGAAAATGGGCTTGGGCCAAAAATTTTTAATTTTTAAATACGTATAAATCGTTAAATTTAAAACAAAATTTATAGATAAAAGCATTATTTTAAAGGTCTTAACTAGAGCTATAAGATTATCAAATGAAGAAATTCCAAGCTCTAAAACAATAGGTGAATGGCCAAAGCTTAGGCTCAGATACTCCTCTGCTATGCCCATGTCAAATTTTGGATCAATCAGACTAGCCCTTTACAAATGGCTGAATTATTTCGACAATATTTTGATTCTGCTCCAATATGCACCCAATGTTAATCTCTCAAGTAAGAGTTTTATACAATCGGAGGATTTTAGCAATATCTTTGTTATTCCAAAATAAAATGATTTATTTTTATTTGGGCTCCGTTTTGTTTCATTAAATATTATTTATTATTTCAATAATAATAAATAATATTTAATATTATTTATATAATAAATAATATTTAATAAAACAAAAGAGAGTTTTATTTAAATAGAAAGGATGGACATTAAAAATTTTGGATAATTCTAAGCCGTAGTCATATTATTTTTAGGAAATGCCAAACCTTTTGGTATTTCTTGTCATTATTACAAACTGAAAAGATTAATTTTATAGTAAAGAGAAATATGTAAAAGAAAAACACAAAAGCTGGAGAAACTGTAAAGTAATTTAACCACGCGTTTCGTTAAACCTTTAAAAAATAGGACAGTTGCGCCAACTTAAGTTTATTACGGAAAACCAATAAAAAATTCTTTATTCTTAATTTATTTAGAATTGTTAATATTAAAGTAACTCGTTAATCACAATAATCAAATAAAAACGTAATGTTGGACAAAAACAAGGTTGTTTCATTAAAGGTTGGCTGGAATAACAAAAATATATAAAATATATAATAAATAAGTGTTTTACAGAATTTTTTTTTCGTGTATTTTAATTAGTATGTTTAAAAATTTCCCAGCAAAAAAATAATGAATGTGTTCAAACGGAAATAGTGATTTCATGATTTCCTTAGCACTTATTTGCTCGAATGCATTTTTAATGTCATCTCTAATAAAATGATATGTTATGGAGTACTTGAAAATGTATTCAATGTTTCTAGTAAATCGTGTTTACATATATACATATTTTTTATTTTTTAATTTACATATAAGCATTTATAAATTAAGAACGTATCCGAATCATCAAATTTTCATTATTTAAATGTGAACACATGACCTCCAATGACAATTCTATGTTAAAATCATGCGTTTTTCACCTAAATTGGAACCAGTGCGAGAGTAGTAGAACTCATGAATATGATAGTGTTTTGTCATGTCTTTGTTTGCTGGGTTGTTATATTCTCATTACAACTGGTATAAATAATTGTAATTGAAAATAAATCAGTAGTATTAAATGATAGGTAAAATCTTTGTCATTGTAATTATTTGCAATAATGCATTGCATTAATGCCAATGAAAAATCTGCAGTGTGATTAAATGTTTTGTTAAAAAAGAACATTTTTTAAAGTCGTTCGTAACATGGATCGAAGATAGTTAAGTCGAGATGTGCACCGGTTGACTAGTACTTTGGGTTGTTTGATTTTCGGTGCTTAAGATTGAAACGAAATGGCCAAATAAAATGATCAAAACTTGTTTATCGTGACCAAATTATTATTTAAAGCAACAATATTTTATTCACAGCAACCATGTATTGTTACGGAGAGCACAACATGGTTCTTATTAACATACACCAATCATGTTTTTTCTCGGCCTATGAGAATGAACGCTAAGGGAAACAGCTGGCAGATTGAAATGCCATCATGAAAGGAAGTATGTCAGAGCGTAAAAGAATCTATCGTGATGACAACTTCAAAAGCTATTTCGATATGAATTTATTTCTAAACCTTATCTGAGAGTGTCGCCCTCTGCAGGAATGTAGGTTCAACTATTTATGCACACGGTACTTGTTGTACTTGGAATGTCTTAGGAATGCTGCACTATTACCCGTAAGCACAGGAGCTCCATAAGGAACTTAATTATCTATTAGTGAACGTGCTGAATGCGAACGGTCCACATAATCTAACCGAAACTTTGATACATGAAACGTGTTTCCGCAATTTCACAAAGGTTTTGAAGTTGTAATGTTATGTCTTTTAAGGTATTCTCCTCTGTTCACTGAAGGCAAATGATAAATTAATATAAAGCATTCAAGTTTATTAAAACTATAATTTGTTTAGAAAAATTGGTCATCAAAGGCATTGTAAGAAGTTCCGATTAACTCCTCTAGTGTTTCAATAAAGCATTATTTCTTGAAAACAGTTTGCACCTAACCCTCCACATCAGAATTTGCCGTTAATTTATTAGTAAAGATCCAGTAAAAAAATGTTCTATAGTTAACATATTTTTGTAGCCTCATAAAGTTAAAAAATAGAGTAAACAAATACAAAAAACATTTGTTAACATCACAGTTATACTCCCTTGTTGATAATTCAAACTGAAGGTATGCAATTCATTTGTCTATAATAAAAATTATGCAAAACAGTATATGTAATTATTCATTTGCTTTCACTTTACCATAATAATTATTTTTTCGATTCGAACATACTTTGAACTTACATGTTCCATGAGGTATGGTAAAGTTGAGTGTAGACCACTCTAAATTTTTTAGACAGATGTCAGAGCTATTACAGGGTTACGATTTTACTCATGTGGTACGAAGCCCCAAAAATTATGCAATAAAGTTTAAATATTGTTTTTATCATCCATTTTTTGTAAAATTTTGATTTCTGCTGAGTAAACTCTGGATTTTTTTGTAAAGTTTCGATTATTGGAGAAATTTCAATTTATTGGTAAAATTTCGAGATACATATAACATTTTTTAAAATTTAGGCTGTTTGATTTGTTTTGATAATTAAAATTAAAGTAAAATTTTAGGTTCTTAGATGAAATATAGGTAGTTCGATGAAGTTCCGATTTTTTTTTTTATAAAATCTAGAATTTTGTTGAAAATTTTGATTTAATTATGTATATGTATATAATTTTTCATGTATAGAGATTTTTAAGGGTTTGTGATTGAATCAATTTAAAAATATTGACCAACTATAATCAATTCGAGTGATATTTTTTAAACTATACACCCCTTAAATTTTATTATGAAATAATAATTACTAAAACTATTGGAAAAAATAAAGCTTTTTATCTCAGCATGGAGATATGTATATATATTTCAAAAATAACATATTACAAAAATAAAAACAGGAGCAAATTTAAGTCCTTATTATTATAGTCATAAGCTTTACTGCAATGGATTTTTATGTAAAAAGTAATATTTAAAATGAAGACATTTAAATACACGAACAACCAAGTTTATTAAGAGTTAATTTCAGTTGTATTAAAAACTAGCTGTGGCCTCCACTTCGTCAGTGTCTTTATAATATTTTTTTCGATTTTGCTTCGAAAGCAATCCACACCAAAGACAATTACTTTTTTAGTGCTTCAGCTATGGTTTATGTATTTACTTAATATAAAGGGTCTCATCCCTACTAAAATATGATGCCTTAAAGTATGTATATCGGTAAAATTGCGTACTTTCACTGCTTTTTCTACACTTTCTCTTGGAAATAAGATATTTATGCGGAGAAAAGTTTTCTATATTTGAGTTAGGGTACTAAGGTACCTCCACAGGAGATTTTGTTAAAAGTCATCTAGTAGTTTTTACGTGATGGGAACGCAGACAGGAAATAGGTTATAATCTTATCATATCGTTATATTGTTTTTCTCCTTTTAAAAGTGGTAAAATATTAATTTTGCCGAGTTTTTTATTTTCTTTTATTTCCAAAAAAAAGTGTTTAAATGGAGAATTTTCTTTCACACTAATTTTATAAAAAAATTTTGTTGATGATTTTTTTTTTGCCTACAAATGTACCTTGTTTCCTCCATATCTAGAAATCGTTAAATGTATTTATTGAGGATGATTCTTGGTATGTATTATTGTTTGCTTTGTTTATTTTTTCTCTTACTTACCGGTCAAACATACTCAAGATGCGGCACCTCTGTCGTCTACATACAATTTTTCAACCGCCGCTGTTCAATGTTTCGTTTCGGGTTGTTCGTTTCCTTATTTTTCATTTTATTTGATGTGTGATAGTGTGAAAACGAAATATTCTATTACGTTAGTTTTTTTTAACAATCACAATAATTCCCATTTGAATTTTGCTTACAAAATCGAAAATCGAATGTAGCAATAAGTAGCAATAATCATTAAAAATTTAAAGTTTTCTTAATTATAATTGTAAGGAATGGACTTATTCCACTTTCAAAAGAAATATTTGTGCGATAGTATTGTACAGCAAAACTGTTTTTATTTATTTTATATCAAAATAGAACTTTATTAAAATTGCCATTATAAATATGGAAGGAAGGTGTCTATATCTCATTAAAATTATCGTTAACTTAGTTTTTTTTTAAAGTGGACTTGTACCACTTTCAAAAAAAAAACAGCATTTATATTTCAGCATTAATATTTCAGATGTTTTAGACGAATTGGGAGGATTGAGAGTTTTAAAGCTATACTCTTTAGTTAATAAAGTTTCCTCTGCATTTCATGGTAAATCTTTTATTTTCGGTTTTAAGTGAAATTTTGGTTATTTGTGATAGTTTTGAATTTTATGTAAAATTTTGATTTTTCCGTGTTTTATATTTTTGTGTAATTTTGAGGTTTTGTGAAATTGTATTTATGATATTTTTTGGGAAATGAAATTTTTTTGATGTAAATTTTGATTTTTTTATTTGTTTTATTTTATTTTTTATTTGAGTTTTTTGTTGAAATTAGATTTTTTTATTATTTTTATTTTTTTTTTTCGAATTATAATTTCGTGACATTTTGTTGGAAATATGATTTTTTACCACCTGAAGGTTTTAGAATATAAACTTGTGTAGTCGCCATTGTATGTTGTAAAAATTACAAATTACAATTTATATTTAACATGAGTCACAACAAAAGTTAACTTTATTTTAAGCACAAACCTTCTTTACTCGAAGTTTTTGCGAAAATGTTTTTGGGATTGAAAATCTTAGAATGAAGAATACCAACTTGAACCTAAAAACAATTCGTTTTGATATAATTTTTTGATATTCATATTTTTTAATTTATATACATATACATAGTTAAACTACTTTTTGTTACATTAATACATTTCATGTTCCTTTATTTTTCAGCTTGGCAAGCGATAGCATCTGTAATATTAACACTGCCCAGTCTTGCTATTGTTATTTATTTATGTTGTTTTCAAACTTATGTCCTCAAACTTGAAATAATTATGAGTGCCTTAATGATAGCCCTACAAGGTTCTGAACTAGTGTTTGCCTGTATATTTATTTGTACCATGTGTCGTCCGGTCACATATACCTAGCAGTTGATAAATTCAAAGTCACCAACATTATTGTCGTTATCATCAATGGAAATTCTATCATTGTCGTTAATAAATAGAAAGGACTACATTGTCTTCAACATCACTATTATCATCAATTTCCTTAAACAACAATCGAAACTGCTACGTAAATATCGTCACCACTACTACAATAAATGGCACTACTACAACTACAACAATAATTACAACAATCCATACACTAATTATGAAATTACTAAAATCAACAAAATCAACTACGACTTAAATAAAACTTTTAAACCTTTTAATCGAAGCGATAAATCAAGGAGTTCAAGTTTAAAAAATGTAAATTGTGTAATTAAAAAAAAAAAAAATCATTAATTTTATTATAAAAAAACGTGCGCATTTGTAAACAAAAATTAATAAAAAGCGCGTTAAGTTTCGTCATCAAAAGAAGACATTCGCAATCTTATAAATACTGTTGTATGAAATTGAGTGATGTACCAATTAATTAATACAACAACGTCTACATATATTTCTCGCAAAACATTGAATAAATATGGATTAATTTAATTTTCTTTTTTAATTTAAGGTAAGTATGTAAAATTAGTTAAAAAAAACTTATATCAATTACACTTTACCCCCATATTTATAAAAAAATAAAGTATATTATAGATATCCCTTCGATGTCTGTCCATCGTTTACAGACCTCTATTTCATAAATCATGACACTTAAAAGTTTCACAGGAGTTATGTAGCCGCGAAACGAAGTGTGATAGAAATAAAGTAATGTTTAGTATTTAATTAATCATCTTAACCTCCGTCTACGTTAGACATAAAATGAAAAACATTAATACTAATATCATGTTAGTGTTAATATTTTTTCCACGTCTTAACATGGTTGTTTAAACATTTGTTATAAAAGATATGTTATAATATAAAAATGAAGTTGTTGTTTTATTTAAGTTTGGCGGTTTTATTTTCAAACAGCGACATCTGTTGCTCAACCGTACTATTACTATCTGCTGTGTAGCATTTTTGGGATTTATGGTACAATTGTACCAAATTTGGTGCAATCGACACATCAGTGGTACACTGGTACACTTCATGCTATTTTGGTACAATTTATATAAAGTTTATTTAATAAATTTTATTATTAATGAATATATTTTTTACTTTTTTTCATAGTTCTCCAACCCTGTCTAAAACTATGTAACTAAATTGCAACATTCTTGATTTATGTTCAGAATTTTAATTATTTACTTTGATAACCCTTTTATGTAGAAGTAATAGATAATTAGTTGCAAGGCCTTTTTGCTAAACTATAACGTTTCAACGTTTTTGGATCGCCCCAAATCAGTTTCCGGCAGTTTTCGGCTGATAATTTTTTTAATTTTTTCTAGTGAGAAATCGAAAGTTTTTTGGTGATTAGGCGACTGTTTAATTATTCTTCCAAATAACTCTAAGTAGTATATTCTAGCGGATTAAGATCCGGTTACTTTAGTGGTGTTTGAAGCACTTGTTGGTAATTAGTAACCAGCTCCAACATTTTAAGCTTTTTGCTTATGACATACGCAAGTATTTTGGCAAAATATTTGTTAGTAAAGTAGGAACGCAAAAACAGAAATCCAAGAAATCAAGGGCAAATATCATTACTTTAAACCCTATTGGTATAACAGTGTTAAATTGCTCTTTTTTAATGTCGAGGTACATTATGTATGTACACTCAACTCTTTTTTTACACGATTTTGAAATGACGCGGGGTACCAATAAGAATAAATACACTTTTTTACACGAAATTTTTGTTTTAGCACGAATCCCTAAAAAATTTCTTAAATTCTAATTTTGACAGTGTATTACAGAAACAAAGGCATATTCATAACAGGTAGATTAACGGCAAAAAAAAATACAACTCTGTAATAAAAATACGTACAGTTTGTTTTCGTAAAAATCATTTTTGGCTATTAAAAGAAAAAATGTTAGTAAATTTTGACACTGGAAGATGGAGACAAAAAATAGTCAGCTCTCAAATTTAACTGTCATGAATTCGCCTTGACAGAAACTTATCTACATATATGTACATACATATATACAAAAACAAAATACAATTTGGGGAATACCCGAATTTTGTGACTGCTTTTCTCTTTATGTCGATATTCAGTAATGTGTTAAGATGTTCGGTTCGAGGGACGTAATAAATACATACATATGAACATATCTATGTAGTTTCAATAAAGTTGAAAAAGTTAATACGTAAATTAAAGTTTTTTAATTAAGTGGTGAAATTTTCTTTTCAGTTTATGTTGATGATAACGTTTTACTGATAAAAAAGGTAAGAATCTGTTTAATTTTCGGTTTGGAAAAGTTCTTTAAGCAAAATTATTTTACATCGCATTTACAGTACCCTTGTTAATAAAATCCCTAAACAAAAAAATATTTCGAAGAGACAAGCAACTTCGTTAGGAACCAAAATAAAAATCTTAGACTGTCTAGAGGGGAAAATCCTACATCTATTGGAAAAGACTTTGGTTTAAGCGAAGCAACTATAAGAACAATTAGAAAAAATGAGAATTCCATTCGACAATCAATAATTTCTGGGTCAGAACTTAGCGCTTAATCATCTGCTTATAGTCGAAATCCTATCTTGAAGAAAACGGACAAACACATGGTGTTTTGGATGGAAGATTTGCTAAAAAACCTATTGATGGGAAAATTATAAAACAGAAAGCAATTAAAATATACAACTAACTTCAGATTTCTGAACCATCAACAAGTTTTCAGGCAACTAAGAAACTGGCATTTAATGTAAGTGAGGGATAGCTGACAGGTTTTCTAACGAGACACGCATTTGACAATGTAAAAATAAAAGGAGAAGTAGCATCAGCAGATGAAAATGCTGCAAAAAGCTTTTCGGATAAGCTGTCAAAAATAATTGAACAGGGCGGGTATACTCCAGATCAAATATTTAATGCCGACGAAACGGGATTGTACTGGAAGAAAATACCTAAAAGAACGTACATAGCAAAATCTGAAAAACCAGCTGGTGGTTTTAAAGCGGCCAAAGATCGGGTGACGTTCCTATTTTGAAGTAACGCATCTGGTGATAAAATGTTAAAACCTCTGTTAATCAACAAATTCCTTATGCCACGACCTTTGACAGGTAAAAACATTTTACAGCTTACAGTTCTTTTGATGGCGAATAAAAAGGCATGGATGACGCCTAATCTGTTTACAAATTGGTTCAACAACTGTTTTGTTCCTGAAGTCCAGAAATATATGAAACAAAAAGGTTTGGAATTCAAAATACTTTTACTCGTGGATAATGCGCCCAGTCACGCATTTTTGGATCATCCAAATATTCAATTACTGTTTTTTCCGCCTAATAGCACCTCGCTGATTCAGCCACTCGATCAGGATATTATATTTAGCAGCATTTAAAATGTACATAAAGCAAACCTTGAAATATATTTTAGATTCAGTGAAAGAACGAAATTGGAAATTTGGATTGTATTACACAAGCTTCTTTTGCAATCAAACAGTTGCGCCAATCCACCTTAAATGCATGTTGGAAAAAAATTTTGCCAGGATGCGTCAAAAGTGGAAGTTTAGTAGTGTGCTTAAATCTATCGAATGCAATTGGTGGTGAAGGTTTTACCAACATGCAAACAGATGATATCGATGAATTAATGCAAGAAAGCCGTTTAGATGAGAACGATTTGATCGAATTTATAAAAGATTATGATAAGAAAGAAGACGATAATGACGAAGGCGAAGTTCAGCTATTAACGGCTGATTTAATTCGCGAGGGCTTGGAATTTGCCACAAGTATGGAACAACATTTTATTACACACGATCATGACATGGGACGTGCATTAAAATTTCAACGTAATCTTGAGAAACCAAAAAAACAGCCGTTAATAACAGCTTTATAACAACAACAAAACCAACAGAGGCCATTAATAACGAACGAAATTCTTCATTTGAATCAAAGCCGACGGTTGTGCTAGACATATCTGAGGTATTATCTACTGATGATAGTATCACTGATGATAGAATTTTTGTTCCAGTCCATAATAAACGTGCACGTTTGTTATCAAGTAGCGACGAATGAAAATTGATTTTTATACATAATTTAAATTTGAATTTTTATATGTTTTGTACTCATGGATTGAATTTTTTTGTAATAAAAATTATTTTTTTTCCGTACATATGTAATATGGATTTAATCGTTTTTTTTCCACGATTTTTTAGGAAAATAATTAAAGTTTTTTCATCTTAAATGATTTTTCAAAGTTGTGGAACATATATCCAAATATACCATATGGCACATGTATTTTATTAGACGATTTTTTTACACGCTTTTCTGAGGAACGTATCTACCGTGTAAAAAAAGAGTTGGGTGTACACATGTATGCTTTATTTGTTGTTTTTTTTTTTTTTTTTGGTTAATGCAAATTTTGGTTCATTTGATGCCTATTTGGTACAATTTTATCATTGGCGGTACAATTTAAACATTGTCATATCCCAACACTGCTGTGCAATAAGCATTCAAGCAACATTGATGGTAAACAAAAAACGTTCAAACTGAAAATGACATAAACAAGTATTCGTCAACTATAACAACGCGAACAAATTAATACCGTTGCTCTGCCGGCGTTATTTTTATGTCTTGCTCAAATCGATGACTAGTGGAGATGCGGTGTTAGTATCACATTGTTAAATTTTTGTTGCATATCTTTAGGATGTAATATAAACAAGAGAATAATATTGTGGTGTGCGTGAATATGGTTGTTGTATATGTTTTTCTGCTGTATGCTGTATAGTTTTAATCAATAAGCAGGAGCTGAACGTTTAAAAAACAGATAAAGGAGGCTTAAGTTCGTAAAACTATTATATTACATTAATATTTTGTAAATAAATTTTTTGTGTTAACAAAATATCCAATAAATTAAATTCACCATTTCTAAAACGATGTTATTTTGTTGAAGTTTATGTGAAAAATCAATCTCAAGGTTTTGAAAGCTTTAATACTATATTATGTACCAGTTATACTCGGTTGATTCACTACCAACACCGTTCTTAAGTACAACAAAAATAACGATAACATTTTTCATTTTATCAGGGTTGTGTTTTTTTTTTTTAAGCAAAGAACCAAGCTGAGTGAGTCGCAGTCGATAGTTCGCCGCCGCCGATGTTATTTTATCTTTGTCCTGCACCTGCCTTATATTGCCATCACTATTATCGCCTACATGTATACTTTGTTTCTGCCATGCCTATAAATTGTTGAATGTTCGTATTATTATTTTTTGTTTTGTTTTTTATTTTTTTTTATTAACCGAAAACTTGAACGGCCAAACAAACTTAAGATCCGGCACCTCTCCCGTCCACATAAAATTGCTCAGCCGACGCCGTTTAATGTCTCGTCTCTGCTGGTTTCTTTGCTGATATTTTTCATTTTATTTGAATTGTGATAGTTTGGAAACGAAATGTTATGTTACGTTAGATTTTTTGACAATCACACAATTCTCATTGGATTTCTATCTTACTCAGTATTATAGTGCGAAACGGGCTTTAGTTACACTATGCACTGACCTCTGTTTTTAAAGTAATATGCAGATTTTCGATATTCAAAAATTACTTTTACATACTATAAGAACTATAAAATTAGAAATTAAAGGGTTTTCACATAGGTGACATAATTTTATATACCTATAAAGCTTTATTTTTTAACCGCCATATACGGATACTTAAAATTTACACAGAGTGTGTAATAATATGTCTGCAATGACAACTAAAAAATTTAACTTAAAGGGTGTCCTATATAGACATATATATGTGTATATAGTGATCCAATAAGGAGCATAGGGCCCCTAATTTGACTTTATGCTTTCAATCACTATTGCCAAGCACTTGATATTTAAACAGAGTGTGGTGTTCGCATTAATAAAAAGTATAACAAATAAAAGTTAAAGGTTGTCACCATTATTGTCATTATAAGATTATACACGTAATTTAACGTGTATAACCTTATCTTGTTAATTGATATAGATAGACAGTTGAAATTTACAAAGACTGTCTGAAATTATGTATGTTCGCTTTAACAAAAAGTATTAAAAGCAAACATAAAGAGTGCGCCTTAATCTGATGTAATCATGATCTAGGCGCTACTCAAAAATGGGCGCCAAACGGTAAAAAAAAGACAACATTGCTGGAAAATTTTTATTTTTATTATAAATCTGAAACACTATGGAACGCCAGAATACAAGCGGTTAGCCTTATAGTCGATGAGCTAGAGAATACAGAAGAACTATTAGAGAAATTTGCAGAGGACACTACTATCACAAGTGACACTAAAAGCGAAACTACAATTCTGCAAAATATACTAACTTTTAGTTTCATAACTTCAATTTATTTCTGGTATGAAATCTTAAGGAGGATTGATTATGTACAACTCAGATTACAAGATCCTAGAATGAATTTTAGAGAATCATTTCATTATATTGAATCATTAGCGACGAACTAGAAATTCGAGACAAGCTATGTGAAGAGGCAGTAGAAAAAGCGAAGTCTGTGAAAAATGAAATATTGATACAATACGCCGCAAAATGCTCGAAGAATTGGCTAGAGATGTTGGTCTTTGCGCAGAAAGTAATATTTCTCGCATTATGAAAAGCGTTCTTGATCGTTTCCAACAAGTGACCTTATTTTCAAATTTTGATTTCTACTAGAGATTGAAAATTTATTAATTATAATAATATAACGACTTTAAAAAAATTTTAAATATTTAAATGCGAAATATGTGACTGCAAAATGTTACTCCGCAGTAGAAAAAAAAAATTTAACCTAAAATAAAATAAAATAAAATAGAATTTCTTATTTTTATAGTTTAGTAAGGAGAAGATGATTTTCCAAATATGAGAGTGGCACTTTAAATACTCCTGAACAGGGTTCAGAAATTTTTCATTTATGAACATTCAAAAATCAACATTCATGATATTTGTCATAAATGAGAAATCTAAAACTTTACAGTTACTTTTTACTCTTATAAACGAACAACAAAAAATGTTCTGCCTATGTTCATACATGAATGCGTGTATCTGTTTGTTTTTTGTAATAAACATACATGAAGAGTGATAAATTAGCTTCTTCTCATTGTTATTTTTCACAATTGTACAGGTTCATTTATGAACGTTGAACATTTCTAAAATTTCTCATAAATGAACATAAAAGAATTTTCTGCCACGTTCGCACATGCAGAAGAAAGAAATAAAAAAGATATATAGAAAAAACTTTGTTACTGTATACGCCGCCAGATGAACAATACAAAATATGTGCGTACATTTACGTATGCGAATGCTTAGCGCACATTTTTCTACGATCTTTTCATTTATGTAAAATTATAAAAATTGTAAATACTCAAATATAAACACTTGCGTGAACAGTAAAATTGTTTCTATTTATTCACTTTTGAACAGAAAGAGAAAAAATAAATCATCGCATTCATAAATTAAAAAGCACAAAATGTTTTGTAGTCTCTCACACATGTATGAGAAGATTCAGATAAAAAATGAAATGTACACATTCATACATGATTGAATAGTGGGTAAACATTTCGGTACTCTGCTTCTGACTATCTCAGTATCAATTGCTAGTTGCGAACGTTCATTTTGCAAATTAACTTTGACATATCTACTATCAACGATGGGACAAAATCGCCTTAGCATTTTGAAGTGTGGAAAGAGAAAAAATTTAGATGTTCAACTTTTATGATAGTAATTAGTTTATTTAATGTATTATAATCATATTACTAACATATTTACATTCTTATTGTTTTAAGACCACGTATTTTTATATTAATTTCTTTACAAATATGTATCTTTTGAACTAATTCAAGATTATCATATACATATTTTCCAAAATCTAGTCTTGTCAACTACATTTTTTGTGTCTTTTATTTTAATTTATTTAACGAGTATATTTTACTTAGAATATTATATGGTATTGTATTCCGGGCACGAGTTAAGCTCGCTACGTCACTGATATTAACTTACCTTCGTGATTTTAATATTTTTAATCACAAATTTTAAGTATGGGAACACGAGTATCATCGAAAGTAATCCATGTTTTTATTGAAAACATAAATGAGAGTACACAATTTAATTGTTATCTAAATACACCAAGTACTTTTCTCACAATTTTTATTACAAAAATTCCAAAAATTAATTTTTTTAAACATTTCAAGATTTTATTTTTGTTATTTTTAACATTTAGCTTATATAGTTTTGCTGTCCCACTGTGTCGCTATTTATTCAATTCATTTAAAACGCCCATAGGTATGTAAGCAGTATATACATATATATAGACTTAATGTTATTTGCAACATAGTTTGTAGTTTTATTCGAATAATGGTTTTTTTTTAATTTTTAGATTTTATTCAAAATTGCGCGACATGCTTTTATATCAACAACAAAATACAGACTAAAATCCGTTGAAACTTTTTTATTCAAAATTTGATTTTCAAGATGCAATGTTATAAAGAAACATTCTTTATTTACAGCAATAATAAATGTTTTTTATTCGTAGTGCAAATAATTAGTTGCAGTCCTCACAGTAGTAGTGGCTGGCGTATTCGTCGACGTAATTTTGCCATTAATTCTTCCATTTAAAAATAGAAATTTTTAAATTAACGTCTCAAGAAAATTTCTATATTTGTCAAGGTATAGAAGAAGATATAATATATACTCTTAATTAAATCATAAACTGTATTGATAATTTAGCAAACGTTAAATGAATTGAAATGAACTCAAAAATTTTACAGGCGGGATATTGAAAAATATTTGTACTAAATAACAACGTAAAAAAAAGACTTGGCCAAATACCATATCCAACAAAACCTTTTGTTACAAACTTATGGTATTTGGTCCAAAAATTCTTAGTATTTGTCGCAGACTGTTGTTTATGAATACAGGGAATGCGTTGACATCTACGTTAGCCATTTCGCATGAAATTATTATTTTCATCGTGTTTTACACAGGGGAGAATTAATTCTGATGGTTTAAACACATAGACGACAGTGTTACACGACTATACATGTTGTGCTTTCAATCGTTGCCTTGTAGTCAGCTACAGCGTTGCCACAAAGAAAAATATTTTCCTATCAAAGTCTTCACTAAAATCTACCAAAACCTAGCAAAACTTAAAAAACTACCTAATTTTTAGAAATACATACATATGTATGTACATACGTATGCACATATTTTACTCAGGTACGTAACAATTACAAGATAAACGACAAAAAATTCATTTTTAACCATTTATATTGATGAATTTATAAAATGGTTATAATTAGGATTTTGGTCATCGAACCCAATTTTAGTGAGAGTTTTGGTTATAAATAACCTTTATATCATCGTACAGCATTGATTTATGAGCCTTGTGCTCATAACATTCTCAGCTCAATAATAAAATTTTAGTGATTATTCGTTCCGTCGTCTAATAAATTTTTTTCAGTTCATAAAATTTGTAATTAAATTTATATCGTGCAAAAACACGCTGCATTTAAGATGCATTTTATAAAATGAAAATACGAAAACAAAGTATCCCAGCAAAAAATACTCATTCGCCGTATGCAGGTTTGTACTAGAATGTGGAGTTGTTATCGCTTACAAACCTGCCTACATATGACATGGTATTTGTTCGATATGTCCTACATAGAAGTGTTTTTAGGCGATTTTCAGCGCAGAGTAGATTCAAAATATTTTATCTCTACCTTACAGTTGTGCTTTTTAGTATGCACTGCATTAAGGTCTGTATACATTTGTGCTACCGTATTTAAATCATCAAAACAATGCATCAATATTAAAACTGTTGCCTTATTGCTTGTTTACTGCGTTACTAATACTTGTTTGGCAATAATTTGTACAGAGGCGTTATAAAACATTACACTTTATTCGAAGGCGAAGCAATTGACGTTTTGGAAGTCAGACTTTATTTCATATTTAACATTTTTGCGTTTATATAGGCGACATTAATGGATACTATCAAGGGTAATAGAAAACAAGGTTACGCCATTCCGAAAATAAAATTGAAATTTACTGCGTATGTTGGCCTAATGACTTTACGAAAATGTCTTCCCATTGGTTTATAATTCTGATGAGAGTATAACAATAAACTATGAAAGTTTTTAATAAAAACTATGGAATTATTTGTACGTACTTATTTGAAGCAATTTGCTGATTGCAGACTTGGCAACCTTACATTGGCCGAACAACGTCATCTAACGGGAAAATATGCGCATGGCGTAATCTTGTCTTTTAACATTATTGCATACTATTAAGAGCTTTTTTGGATGGCGGAAAAATAACGTACTGCTTACAAAAACTCGATTATTTTTTGCTGGGATGTTAAAAGTTCTAAAAAATATAACAAATTAACACACCTGTATACTTATAGTTACATGCATACATATGTACAAGTATATGTACATAATGATGATATTTCTGAAAATATCAATTTTAAAAAATTTAATACAGCAATATTTATTTCTTTAAATAAAGTCGTCTAAAGTTAAAAGATTAAAATCAAATCCTTAAATAAATCTACAAAGAAAGAGTCAGGCTAAGTTTGTTGTATTCTTTCTAAGCTAAAAGAATAATTACAAATTATGCAATCAATTTTAAGGAAAAAATGGAAACGTATTATTTTAGACAATTCATTTTCTGGATCGCTACATCAGCATTCTTCAAATCTGTCTACTTTGGGTGGTGTTTAAGGCCATGATTCTCTATCATGTTCAGTCGTACGATTTGTCAAAAATTGCATGTGTACTCAAAAAGTATGATAGTGTGGCTATAAATGTGTATGTGTGTGACAGACTTTATGACAGATCTGTACGATTTTATAATCTTTTGAAAAAATTCATAAAGTAGTATTTTTCCATGCGATCAGCGTTGCAAAATCTTATTTTGCAACTTGTTTCGCCATTTTGAAACGATTTTTTGAGTAGGAAAAAATTCTGTCAGGTTTTTTAGTGCGATTGTGTAGGATAGTGAATCCTGGCCTTTAGTTGTAAACATCATCTATTTAACCAACCAAATACAGATAAAGGAATACGAGAAAAACTGTATTCAATCATCATCTTCAGTTGTTGAGAACAAAATCTCACCACCTAAAGTTTTCCTCTTGTTCGATATTTTCTTTAATATATTTACCGCCTTATATTTGTTGTTGCTGCAGCTAACCTGTTTTTTGCCAATCTAGCCGGACATTACTTTTTTTGGCTTTAAAAATTTATTGATTAATGAAACTTGGGAGAAAAATCTCTTATGGTCATAGGCTGTTAAAGCTATAAAATAATATAATCGGACCAAGGAGAAAAAAGTTCCCCTTAGAAGAACTTATCGTACCTCTGAAAAATTTAATTTTTGTTAAGTTTTCCCATACCTTTGGCTTAGCAAATGCAACTTTTATAGTCAGCAAATGTTCAAAAACCTAAACTTTGACTCTGAAGATTCTAAATGCCATTTTTCGCCCTCCCTCTTTTGTGGGCGGTGACACAAAATATTAATTGCAAAAATAATGTAATTATTAAAAGAAATGGATTACATACGCCTTAATACCATAAAAAAATAAGTTTTTGGGCATGTGATTATTTTTTTTTGCTAATTTTCAAAAAATATTCATTTTTAAGCTTTACTGTCGAAGAGAAGAATATTAGTAAAAGTTATGTTTGTAATTTATTACTTTATATATTTTATCTCAGAATAATAAATTTATTTGTAACTAGCTGTGTGCGCCACACAGTTCCGCAGCGTCCTTATTTTGCTTTGAAAGCAATTCACTTTAAGTCTCTTAATTTATATAAAAAACTAAAATTTGTAAAAAATTCCAAAATTATTGTAGAGTACTATAAATAGTGTTTTAAATTGCCCTCTGGCTAAAATAAAAGTTGCTGTCAAGTTTGCAGTACTATTGAATCGGTGAGATATTTGTACGGAAAAATATGCACATTTCTATATACGTTTTCATGACTATTATTACGGTTAATTCAAATCTTTTGATGGAAATGACACTCCCTGATAATATGCTATGGCTTGGTCTTACTACAGTTAACATAAAAAATCCAACTCACCATACATCCACAATAAGCTCACTAATTGACCTTTTCTTTGTGTCTAACCCTGGGAGTATAATTCTGTATGATCAGATATCTGCTCCTTGTTTTTCAAAACACGACCTGTTATTTTTAACCTATAACTTTCAAACAATGAAATTTATAATCAAGCTTAAGTTCGTTTTTATTCTCTCTAAGAAAGAATTAATTAAATTACAAATTAGGTGATAATATTAAAGAAAAATTGGGAAAATTTAATTTTTAGACACCAGCACGAGTGGAATGCATATTTTCTAGACAGCCACGTCCGTCATCAGCACTTTCTTTCACTAACTTTCAAGTTCAACAAATGAAACAGTGTTGCAGTTATCGTGATTTTTAACACCTGGATGTTAATCATCTTTATGAATGTTCATCAAGCATTGCCTGGAGTGACATCTATTTCATGTCGCCAGTTGACGAGCAATCGTCATTTCTGGAGCAAAACATGCAATATATCTTTGATTTAGCTGTACCACTAAAACAAAAAATATAATTTCTAAACAAAAACCCTGGTATTCAATTATTGTTAAAAATGCAATACTCCAAAGGGACTTAGCATACGGTAGTTGGAAACGTTATTAAACTCCTGAACTTAAATTGCAGTATTCCGTTGCAAGAAAAAATTTTAACAAAGTTATTAAACGCGCAAAAACCGAATATTATTCTAAACAGTTGAGTACTGCAGTCGATTCACGACAAACTTGGAATACTATTCGTGAAATAGGAATAGGCAGTGCAAACAACAATATTGACTGTCAATTGGATGCAAATATGCTTAACAGAACGTTTACTAACATCCCTGTTATTCAAGCAAATCCCACTTTTTTTAATTTTTCTACAGACAGGTTAAATACAAATATGTAATAGGAAAACCGGGGAATTTTTTCAATTTTCCTGCGTCACTCAATATGATGTCCTCTCAACGTGTTCATCAATTAAATCAAACTCAGTGGGTAGTGATAACTTACATACAAAATTTATAAGAATACTGCTGCCCTTGATTCTTCCGTATGTCACCCATATGTTTAATACTATCATAATGTCAAGTGAGTATCCACTAAACTGGAAACATGCAAAAATTGTGCCATTACCTAAGTCGAATGGGGAATACAGACCTATAGCCATCTTGTATTTTCTATCGAAAGTTTTGGAAAAACTTTTATATAAACAAATGACTGCAAATCTTAATTATAATAATTTGCTTTCGAGTATGCAATCTGGTTTTCGCCAGAGTCATAGCTGCATTACGGCTCTTGTGGAAGTTAGTGAGAATATATACGGCAAGGATTAGAAAATGGATACATTAACTTCTTAGTGCTTTTGGACCACTCTAAGGCTTTCGATATGGTAGACCATGATATACTCATCGAAAAACTTAAACACTTTTTTAGATTTACGAGCACATCAGCGAGACTTATATCATCATATCTTTCAAACCGATCACAATCGGTATTTGTAAATGATGCATGGTCAGATTGCTTATCCCTTATTGAAGGAGTGCCTCAAGGCTCTATTTCATTATACGCAAACGATTTGCCAAATCAGCTTTCTAAAAGTAAAATCCATTTATATGCAGATGACGTACAACTCACTCTAAGTTGCCCATTTCAAAATATTGCTTCAGGCATATTAGATCTGAATGCCGATTTAAACAGAATCTACCTTTAGGCTAGTGCAAATGGACTCTGTTTGAATCCGAGCAAATCCAAATGTATTGTAATATGTAAAAAACGCGTAATTCCCAACGTTTCCGAAGATATTATGTTAAATCGTGAAAAAATTGAAATTGTTCGCACTGCGAAAAATCTGGGTATTACATTTAATTGCAATTTAATATGGAATGATCATATCAACTCACTGGTTGGTCAAACTTATGCAAAGCTTCGAGCTATCCGGTCCACACAATATTTCACTCCATTAAGAATAAGGGCCTTACTTGCCAAAACGTACCTGATTCCTTCCCTGATGTATGGGTGTGAATTATTTGGAAGCTGTGACACAGTTAGTAAAAGAAAACTGAATGTATTGTTTAATAATATTATAAGATTTGTGTATGGATTGAAAAGATTTGATCAGGTCTTCTCTGTTTCTCTGTATGGAGTCTCGTTTGAAAACTTGGTTAAAATCCGGACTCTTACTTTTTTGCATAAAATAGTAAATAGTCAAATACTCAGATATTTATTTGAAAAATTACGTTTTTCTAAATCACCACGAAACCAAAATATTTTAATACCTCGGCATCAATGTCTAGTGTCTGAATGGCAATTTTATGTACATGCCGCTCGTCTTTGGAACAATTTTCCACCAAGTCAACAAAGAAACAGCAATGCTAATAGTTTCAAAATATTTTTATTTAAATTGTATCAATAACTTAATAATAATTACTTGTTCTTATTGTTTTTCTTTATTTTCTTTATTTTTTATAATATGTATTTTCATATACTTATTTATTAAGTTTATTTATTTTTTAATTATCAAATTTTGTAACGTAATACGTTCCTGTACTATAAATATAAGACCCAGTATAGGAAATAGAAATAAATAATTAAATAATTTATTTAAAACAACTTAGAAAAAAAAACATTTTATTATTTTACCTATGCAAGGTGAGCAAAAACAGAAAAAAGGTGAAATTTGGAAAAAATCGCCAAAAAATATGGCACAAAAACGTGCAACGTTTTTTTTCTACAGTACAAAAGTAGAGATCGTAAATTTTATTGTGATGCATAACATGTTTAGGATCGTGACGGCCTTTAATCTCAAAAAGCTGAACAAAAAAATCCTTTTTTTTTAATTTCGAACGAAATTTTTATAAAAATTTAAAATAAAATTTTTTAAAAATTAATATAAGTAGCTGCTATATTTAGCCCTTCACAGAAAAACAAATATAATACAAAACCTTTATTCGTTTAGCCACAAAAAATATATTGCAAACCTCTCAATATCGTATAAAGTCAATAAAATTCGTATGCGATTTACTCAACTTTCCTGATTTTAACAGTATCCCAACATGATAAATCTCAAGCAAAAGCCTTGAAAATTTACTATACAATGCACTTACTATATACTGTACTATACAATGTACTTAAATTTTTACATTTCTTAAAATTAATTTTTGGCCTTATGTCCGGCTAGATTATCAAAACACCCCTGCGTGCTGCGGTTAGCAATGAGAACAACTTTTTGTATATTTGTTTTTCCCTAACACTGGTTTTTTTGGCGCCCTATGGTCCAGTGGGAGTTAGAGGAATAAATAAATAATACTCGTTTTTTAGTTGATACTAATCTCATATCAAGAAACTACTACTATGCATAAGGGTATATACCCAGCAACAGGAGACACTAAATAATTTTGAACTTTTTAGGACTGTCATTTTTCCACAATTAAACTACATACGGGTAGGGTTGCACAATCTGCTTAAAGTAAAATATACCAACAGTATGTGGAACAAATAATTTTCTATAATTTTTCTATAATCATAAAAAATATTACAAAATATCAGATGACTTGGAAAACCTTTGAATTCAATAGAATCTTACTTTAAGCTGACATGAACTGAGGTTGTCAACTGTGATCTTAGTCAAGTAAGACAGCTTAACTAGCCTGTGTGACAATTTCAAGGCTGACACTACAAAGGGACCAATTTAAGTAAGTATCTCTTTTCAAGATTACTGCTCATTGTAAGTTTTATAATCAAACAAAAATCTCCTTAGAGTGTGTTCTGGAACCCGTTATCGTTACGTGGAAATTGTACTTTTTAGAGTCGAAATGTTGCAAGAAAAGTACACATATACATATGTACATGCATACGAGTATATCATTGATTTATCTATACATATAATAAAACTGTAACAGGACCATTTCTGTACATGAAATATATTTTTTTAAAGTTTTTTACTGTTGCAGATAGTAATCGGAATACAAAACAGCAATTTTTGGAATATTTTCTGTCTGTCTGTGTTCGTATCACGTAAAAGCTACTCGATGAATTTTAATAAATTTTTGTGAGGACTTACCTCAGTAGTTCGGTCCAAATATATGATACTTTTTTCCGTAAGAATATCTTCGATTTAAAGCTACTGCAAACTTGACAGCACCTTTTATTTTTGTCAGAAGGATATTTTGAACATTAGTTACAGAATTATACAACAATTTTGTAATTTTATATAAATTTTAGAATTTTATCCTCTATATTAAGTAAATACATAAAACATATCTGAAGCACTATAAAATTTGGTGTGGATTACTTTCAAAGCAAAATCGAACAATCTATTGTCCGGAAGTCTACGACGTGGCGGCCCCAGCTAGGTAGCTAGTATTATATAAAAATATTGTGCATGTACTGCAGGTAAATTTGTTCGTAAAAATTTATTTCTTTAAAATATTTTATATTTTTTACCAAGACAAATTTATAATTTTTTCTGCTTAGCTGCTATTTTAACGTTCACTTGAACCAAAATGTTGAGTTATTCTAAACACATACAACAAGAAAATTAAAATTTGAAGGTAAAATCTTTTAAAATTTTTCATCATCGTATTAGTATAAACTTTTTAAAATCCTAATTATATTACAGCTAAGTCAGGTTTTCCAATGCCTACGGTTTGCTAATTGTCATAAACAGTGCTGGAAACTTATTTTTTCATCATACTGTATATCCAAACAAATAAACATATCACAGTTAGATATAGAGTGTCACTATTTCATTTCTCTAGATATAGAATAATTTGTATGGGGTACCCAGCCCCTGTCCTAACCACCAAAGTTTAACTAGAAAACACACGTTATTCCTAGAAAACAAAAGTGAAACACTACCTATTATAGTTCCTAGGTTCACTACAATGCGAAATTCCAATACTCTCATGTGTTTTAGTGTAACATGTTACTGTCAGTCGTAAAGTAGGTTTGGGTTAAGAAACAGCGTTCGGTCGTCGTTGTCGTTATCGCTTAAATTCAATAACGCCGTCCTTGTTGCTCCGCATTCGAGCGTCTCACTCTTATACAGGCTGATTGGCTTCCTCGAATAGCTGTACTATGGTACTGTTATTGGTGGTTGCTTTAATCGACCACGTGCAATCGTTTTGGTCATCGTGTATGATCTAGTACATTTGTGAAGCACTATTATTAACTCATTTTCAGCACCATTTTCAACTCAGCACCATTAAACTCAACTTTTTCACTTTAAACTCACTTTAGTTTTACCTGGCTGAATTTGGAGTCGTACATCCTATACAAATGTATCGGTTGCTCTACAGATTTTGGAGGAAGCTAAGGATATCATATCCTGGCGCTTTGGTTTTGTACCTCTGTAATTACTAATTTTTTGTTAGAAAAAAAAGTTCTGTTAAACATGTTCAGACTTGCAAACAAACAACGCTGTCAGATTATTGAATTTTATTATCAAAATGGTGCTGCTATTTCTGTAAATAAAATATTTTTGAAAGTTTTGTTGCTGTTGCAGTTAGTTATCGAAATGGAATACAAAACAGCAATTTTTGGGATTTTTGTCTGTCTGTGTTCGCACAACATACATAACATAAAAAATATTGAATGAATTTTATTAAAATGTTGTGATATTATAGGATTCAAATATAGGATATTTTTTTCCGTAAGGATATCTTCAATTTGAAGCTACTGCAAACTTCACAGCACCTTTTATTTTAAAAAGCGGTATATTTTAAACACTATTTACAGAACTCTAAAATAAGTTTAGAATTTTATATAAATTTAAGAATTTTATCCAGAGATGAGTACCTCTATATAAAGTAAATACATAAACCATAACTGAAGCACTATAAAAGTAAGAGTCTTAAAATTTAGTGTGAATTATTTTCAAAACAAACAAAGAAACATTATTCTTGTCTAGCACTGGCTAGACTTAAAAGTATATTTTTTATTGTAGACCTAAGATATGAGTAATTATTGTTAGTTCAAATATATTGAAGATACAAAAAATAAAAATGAAAAAAAATCGAACAAAATATTGTCAGAACGTCTACGACGTGGCGAGCACAGCTAGTACAGACGGTATGAGTATATGTACATACCTTGTTTAACCTTTATTTAAATTCGTCCAAACAGTATTTTGTCGGTATATCTACTGATATTGCTGCTGATTAGAGCAGCAAAATCTGTGCTTGCGACTGTGTGTGCGACTTGTCTTTTAGTAGGTCATTCCATTGTTAAAACTAAAATCTTAGTTTGCTTTCCCTGATGAACCCAAATTTCCTAGGTCTATAAAATTCTTAAATATACATAAATGCAAATTCTCTAGAAGAATGTTTATTTACTTTTTTTAGCGATCTTAGACCATTTTGTTGGACCATTGCGATAAAATGTTATTTTAATTTTGTTTCCAACACAGTACATGGGATATGTATATTTCGATTCAGCTGAAAGGGCAGTATTTTCATTTTTAGTTAAAAAAATTTAGAATCCTTTGATCCCTTCGTCTTTATTTTAAAGTTCTTTTTTTCATGTTTAATGCAGACATAAGAACTGTACATTTCCTTAAATGCAAAAAATTTTCTAAGATAATTAGTTTGACAACAAAATAAAAGAACCAAGAAAAATAAATTAGAAATGTGCACGTGAATATTTTTGTTTCACAATCACGCACATTTAGGCACATCAAGTGATAATATCGCGCATGCAAACAGAAATATGAAACACATTAACGATTTTTGTTATAATACAGCGCCTTCTATCTCTGGAACCGTGTATGTATATGTAAACTCTTGAAAATTTTCACAAAAATTGTATTGCTATGGCCGCTATAATAACAATTAATAAAATTAAAAAGTATTTCGAGTGTAACGTGATTTTCATCTAATTGTTACAGCATATCGCACTTGATCAACAAGAGTGTATTATCTCAAACATATACATATCAACAAAAAGGTACTATTTTATTTGGCAATAATTACAAACAATTCAAAAGAAATACAGTGTAAATATATTTTCAAATGGAATTCGCTTACTATAATATGTTCGGATTTTATTAATTTAAAATGTAATCACAAACTGTTTTTTACCTTTGTTTTTGAACTGTAATAGCCAGACACTATTACAAGTAGCAAAAATAAAATTAATAAAACTTTGGCACTCTGTTCCGTAAGATCCTTTTCCTGAAAAAAAAAAAAACACCAGAGTGATAAACCTGAAAACATAGAAATTTTGTCACTGACTAGCAGTGCTCGCGACGCACATTCGCATATAAGGAAGGGACAAGAATAGAAGCTGTTGTCAGCTATTTTTGAAAGTTGAAACTCTAGCATAAAATGGCTTAGTTGAGAAAAAAATTAATTTTTGGAAAAATCGGTGCAGGGACACGCCTACCTCCCATGTGTCCTGAAACTGAAAAATGTAAGTTTAGCTTCAATAATACCCGTAACATACAACTAGCAACGTGTATGTAAATGTTTATACTCCGGGTTATTACATGTCAACTGGCGCTCAAAATAACTACTTCAGATTTCATTGAGACTTTTTTATATTAAAAAATTGATCTGCCAAGTTATTTAAATCGGTAAAATTACCTATATTTCTCTTGAAATTATATATTTTTGCGGGAAAAAAGTACCCTATAATTTAAACAGCTACCTCCCCAAAAAATTTTAGTAAAATTAATCCAGCAGTTTTTACCTGAATCGAACCCAGGCATATAGACAAAAATTCTACAAATTGTTTTTATTTTTAATTCTATATCGATTACATACTCGGCTCCAGTAACAAAATTTTTCAAAAATTTATCATTTACAGAAACGGTTTTGTTTTATTATACATATGTATGTATGTATGTAGATAATGTTTACATATATATTAACTCTGTCATTTAGCGAAAATAATTCAATTGAGTTTAAATCACAGAAAACTAACCAGATTGCTCACTTGTGACGGGGTAAAAAAGTATATTATAATCAGTGTTACAGGGAGTCCACACCTATGAATTTATATCGTGATGACTGTCAAATTTATATCATGATGAAAATTTATCTCGTGTAGACTCCATAAAAAGTTATTTCAATTGTATTTTTTACCCTGACGTTTATTTTTTTTATTACAAAAAGGGGACAAGCGAAAATGATAATTTTTAATTTCTTTCCCGAATTTTTTAAATAAAAAGCAATTAATATTGTGTGGTAAGCATAAAAAAGTACATTATTGGTTTTTTTACTAATTTTAAACATCTTAACCTCGCGGTGAAAAATTAAAAATGATTCGTCGTTATTTACAGTTTTTCTTCCGACGTTATATTACAAGTTATGATGAAAATTCATCACGTATGGCTATAGGGTTACCATTTGTGAAGATTTATGTTATTTTTGAAGTTCTTCATATGTCAAAAAATGTGATATTCTTACAACTACAACTAGAGTTGGTAATAAACCAGCCAGTGTAGAAATAAAGTAAGAAAATATAAATTCACTGTTGGTTATTACAGTTTTGTTTGAATTTTGTTACTTGATGTTAATTTTTTTTACTTAATTCTTATTTAGTCAAATAAATTTCTCAACTTAAGAGTAACTTTAGGTCATCTAAAATTTGGGTTAAGGTGTCCTGATAATGATAAATTGAACACTTAGCGAAATGGCCATTGATACTGTCTTCCCCGTAGTAATCAATTTCAGTGAGTTTATAATTTGGGTTAATAGGACGCTATTAATTAAAAATAAAATTGTGATATTTAGTACTTCTAGTCTATTACTTAGCTGAATTCGATGTCAATAAATCCCAAAAAAAAGACTTTTGTTGCAAAAAAAATTTTAGGTGGATTTGAAGATTTTGAAAAAATAATATATGGTAACACTGATTATAATATCGATGGTCACAAGATGAAAGGCTCTAACTTGTTTTATACGAAATTAGACTTAGGGCCTTTCGATTTGACACCAACGATTTGTATTCTCAGCTTTCGTTAAAATGAATACAAAAATTACAAAACATGTTAAAAGCAATGAGTTAACAGAAACAGCTATAGCCAATTCAAGCAGATGTTTTCAATTAAAAAAGATTTTAACCAAATTTGCGAATTAGTAGTTTATATAGTAAAACTCGATAACATAAATCTACTAAATAATAAGACATGCCAGTGTTTAGTTTACATTTATACTTATGGTCCATTATTATAACTTGCCAATAACTTAAGTTAGGATAAGCTGTAAAATCAAATATTAGTTATATGTCACTTTATTGCTCACTTTACTAAAGTTACCTTGAAAGGCAAGTTATAAAAACGAGCCTACATAAATCTAATATAAAAATCTAACAATAAACACCCAGCTATACCAACTTCGGCTGAAGTTACTTCCAACGAGGTACCTCTCGACTTTTCAGTCGGTACCAGGAAGGCCTGCGCTGGTAATAAACCAGCAGAAACCCCTGTTTTGGGTGCCATGGTTAAACCCGTAAGCAACCCTGCGGCAGTTATACCGTAATTTGTAATTTAAATTATTCTTTTTTAGAGAGAATAAGACGAACTTAAGTTTGACTACAAATTTCATATGTAAGGAATATAAATAGTTCGATTAATAAAATTTAAATTTTCAAAATTAAAAATCGCAGAGCGCCGCGTAATCATGTTTACCCAACAAAGTTTGGTTTGATACTAGATTAGTATTAACTAAAAAATGAATGTTGAAAGAAAACAAATAAACAAAAGTAGCTTTCATTGCTAACCGAAGGTTGGCTGCAGCAACTACAAATATAAGGTGATAAATATTAAAAAGTAAAAATATTCAACAAGGGGGAAGCTTAAGTTAGGGTAGACTTCGTTCTCACCAACTGACGAATGATAATTGAATACAAGTTTTCTCGTATTCCTTTATCTGAGTTTGGTTGGTTAAATAGTTGATGTTTACAACTAAACACTACCCAAAAGTAGATAGATAAGAAGAGCGCTGATGACGGACGTAGCTGTCTAAAAATGTGCATTCCGCTCTGTTGGTGTCTAAAAATGTAATTTTTCCAATTTTTCTTTAACACTATCACCTAATTTGTAATTTAAATTATTCTTTCTTAGAGAGAATAAAACGAACTTAAGCTTGACTACAAATTTTCATATGTATTAAAATCTAACACTGTAACAATATCAATGTCAATATAGATTCATGTTTTACGCGTGACTCAAATAAACTGCAACACGCGCACACCTCTAATATATGTGTAAAAAGACACAAAAGATAATTTGTGCTTCTCTGAACTGCACAGACAAATTTCAAGTACCACTGATCAGTCTAAAAATACTGTTTCGACAAACAAGTCAGAAATAATTTTTACGTGCAATTAGACACTTTTCTTTTGCACTGTCCACTAAGAGTGTTCGTTATGTGCTGCTATTTTTAACAAATAATTCAAAAGAACTAAATATTTGTACTTAAAAATAATAATAAAAATAAAAAATAAATAAGAATAAGAATAAGATACGAGCACAATCGAGCTAATTAAGTGAAAATGTAAACGTAAAACAAACAAAAAACTTTGTTTTATTTCTTTTACCGATGACGAATAAATTGCAATAATTTGAAAAGAAGAAAATGCCACCACCAAAGCGTGTACCACCGCAGGTGCCAAAGAGACCAAATCCTAGTCTCACCTACGAGGTGTTGATATATTTAAATTCATTCTATTTTGGCATGTTTGCTGGCTGTGAACTTGCAATGAGTATCCTTAAGGCAATTAATCTTACGTATCCAATGGATATATTGATTAGGGACATGTGTATTATATTTGGATTTTGTCTGTTAGAAACGATACGCATAATATTGGGACGCAAGGGAACTTTAGCCGCCCGAGGTAAATTTGTGTTAAAATTAGTCAAGACAACGTTTATATATATTTTTGTGTAAATACTAGTGCATCTGTTGCTTCTATTATTTCTTTTATTGGTTAAGGTACAATAATGTACAATTAACAAATAAGAAAATATAAAAAATTGGAGAATGTTTTAACTAAACTAAAATATTTATGTACATTAAAAATATTGACCCCATATTTACTTATATTGAAATATAAAAGTGCTTATCAGAACTCAATCAACGAACTCAAATCATAAAAAGGTGTTGTAGTTTTATCTTTTTGCTTTGATAATGAGATGACAGTCGTTGCTGTAAGTTTTAGTTCGTTTATCATTCCTGATTGTGATTTTCTCTTTTTGAGGATTCTAAACGAAAACAAAGTTTAAATAAATTTTTAAATTACATACATATGTATTCTATTCTAGCTGTAGACAGGTTTGTAAAATTCTTTTGTAGATATTTCGCCAAACTCAATGTCAAAAGTCGTCAAATGTAAATATATACATATATATACATATATATACTATATAAGCTTGGCAGCGAATGGGTTAAAATAAATAATATTCGAATATTGTGGCACTCAAAACATATTCCTTTTTTTAACTTATACTTTGGATGAACAACAAACAATGTGTTTAACGACATTTTTTCTTTTTTTTTGTACGAATTTTAGAGATTTCGATTACATTTATTTTGTGTGATTTTTTATAAACAATATTAAAAAACATACATATATATAATTATAGTTGTAATTATTCGACCTTTCAATTTTAAATAAATATGATTTTTCGAGCTCAAGGCCAGTGTTTTTTTTTTATTAAATAAATCTTCCTTTATTTATTTCCAATATTTCGATCTTCATTGAAGATCATCATCAGGGAGTTAAAGTAATGAAGATCGAAATATATATATATATACATATATATATAAATTTTTTAAATTGAAAATCGTTTAGTTTTTAACTCAGTTAAGATACAATCTTAAAATTTATCAAAACTATTAAGAATTTGGCTCGCTAACTACGATAAAAAATTTAAAAAAATTTGGTAAAAATTGTACCCAATATTTTGATAAAACTGGACCAGAGTAGCGAAAAATCAAAAAATTTATTTCATAAAATGCTTATATAAAGGTATTGACAAGACCTTTAAGACATATATAATTTTAAAAAATAAGAATAAAACTGAACTTAAGAATTTGCAGGTGAGAGGTTCCAAACTTTTAGACTACATAGCGCCACCCCTGGAGGGTGTGTAGTACCCACTTTTTAAACTTAAGTTCAGATACTCCTTTGTTATGCTCGTGTCAAATTTTGGATCAATCGGCCTAGCTATTTAGAAATGACTAGTTTATTACCAAAATATTTTGATATTTTGATTAAATATTTTAAAGACCTTTTACAGAGGTTTACAATAAGTTTTAAAATTGTATATGACTTTTAGAATTTAATCCTGGGACGGGTACGTCTATATAAAGAAAATATATTAACCGTAACTGAAGTACTATACAAGTGTCTTAATATTTGGTGTGAATTACTTTCAAAGCAAAATGCAACAAAATATTGTCAGGGTGCCTACGACGTGGTGGGCACAGCTAGTATATATGTATATATTTATGTTTGTGGCCACAAAAACTATAATATAGCAATGCGTGACACCCTTCGGGTATACTCGTCCTTGGCAGCGAATGGGTTAATCAAACTACCCGTGTACACTCCCGTGAACATATTTACTAGGCGACTTCTAACACATTGATGATAATGTTTCCGGTGCCTGAAACTGGAAGATAAGCCCCTTCAAGGTCTAAACCAGGGTTGTCATATTTATTTTTACCTATTTACCAAAATCGATGTCAAAAATCGCCAAAAACAGTTTTTAATTTGAAAAATATTTTTAACAAATCACAAATAATAAATTTAAGAGAAATAGCTGTTTTTTATTTAAAATGATTAGTGAACATGAGAAAGGTAAAATGTTTACTTAAGATAATGAAAAATAGTGGTTAATATAATAATACAATAAATGGAGATCTGAACATATCCATCCTTAAGGTTTTTGTCACCGTGTACTTATTTAAAATATGTTTTATAGGAACATTTGTGCCACATGCCCTATTTTAATTCATAAAATTTATAGCAGGTGTATTGCAGTCGAGTTTTTGTGGAATTCATAATTGAAATCGATTTTTCTATCCAGTAATTAAATTAGCAGATAATAAATTGAAAAAATCCATTTTTTCTTTCAATTTAATCACCTAATTTGTTAAAAGTATTCTTTCAACTTAGAGAGAATAAAAATAACTTTCCCTTACTTCAAAACTTCCTTTGATATGTAAAAAATAAGTATAAAACATTCATTGGAATTACCAGCACATCAAGTACAAAACTAATGTAGCTGTACATACACAGATAGAATATGTATCATATTTTTATAATCTTTCTAAAAACAAAAGCTAATATTTTCTATTGCATTTTATAAGCGTTCAAAGGTATGTTAGGATTTATAAAATTTGTTGAAACCAAGAAATTTTGTTTGTGATAAGAAATTGCAACATTTTAAAATCGAAAAATGTTTACGAACTTTTTAAATAAAGGTTCCAGTTTTCAGAATAAAATCATCTTTAGATATGAAAAACATTTTTAAATATGAAAATGGAAAGATGCCCGTGTTTGGAAAGTTTCCGGTTTCCAGAAGTAAAATCATATTTAAATACGAAAAACAATTTACTTTTAACACTTAAATTCCTTTGTTATTCATTTTGATATTCCTTAATTCAATGAAAAATCGCCAACAATATCGCCACACAGAAGGAGTTTAGATGGTCTCCAACTCCTAAACAAGGATTATAAGCATAGAGACCCACGCAAACCCCTCTGTATTCTGTGTGCACACACACAATCTCAACGATACTCTCACAAAGAGAACAAAACATATACAATTTGTAATCAGCAGCATGCCAACTTTCAACAAATCAGGTTTAAGTCGCATTGCGTAATAAAATATTCAACCATAACCAAAAATTTTGTCAGTTTGAAATAATATTTATTATTTAATTAGTGCTTTTTTCGTGAATGGTAACACTTATGTAGCTCATATCTGATTTGACAGATAATTAGTTTTATCCTTCCGCTGAACGAATATGGTTGTGTATACGCTTGAACAACGCTGGGAAATATTGACTTACAGAAGATGCCGATTTTACCAAAAAAAATCATCTTTTCAGATAAAGCTCATTTTGATCTTAGCGGGTATGTAAACAAGCAAAATTGTCGCGTTTGGGGTACAGAAAACCCGCACGCATACATTGATGCACCCAAAACGAGTCACGAATCACATTTGGTTTCAACAGGACAGTGCTACGTGCCACACATCCGAAGCTACACTCGATGTTTTGCGCCCTGTTTTTGAATATCGCATTATCAGCCACAGAGCTGATGTCGTTTGGATAGCTCGGAGCTGCGATTTGACACCGTTGGATTATTATTTGTGGGGTGCCGTCAGAGATAAGTGTTACGCCGACAAGCCAGAGACAATTGACGCTTTAAAGGACTATATTCGTGAAGCCATTGGTGAAATACAGCTGCACACAATAGATAATGTGGTTAAAAATTGCATGGCCAGCCGAGGCAGCCATTTGAATGAAATTATTTTCCATTATTAACCGGAAGGATTGTACTTTCAAATAAAAAAAGAAATTTGAGAAAATATTCAGTAGTTTTTTTAGTTATTTGGCGGACCCGTTATAAAAAATATTTTTTATTAGTTTTTTTATTAGATTATTTTAAATCACGCTTTCATTTAACAATTTTAAAGCAATAAACGTTACATTTATTTTTTTTATTTTCACAAAAAATAATATACGGGTACGCATACATGAATAGTTTATTTGCATATTATTAAATTGGAATATACGAAATTAGTTTTAATAGTTCAGAATGAAATGACAGTAATGGGCATTTCTAAACAAGCGCTATTTTATTGTGTGATTTTCTGTACCTATTACCATTGTTAATGAATATGTTAGATTTTTTTTTCATAAGAACCGCTTGTACGGAATTTTCACAACATGCACATACATATGT